>CAUYRT010031772.1:0-132038 GCA_963574885.1 Lepilemur ruficaudatus | reverse complement strand
ATGACTGTCCTGTGTATCGTAGGATGGACAGCCGCCTCCCTGGTCTTTACTCACTCACTAGATGCCAGGAGCACCCTCCTTCCATCCCAACAAGCTGTGACCATCAAAAATATCTCCAGACGTTGCCAAAAGGCTCCCGGGAAAGAGAGAGGCAAAATCATCCCTAGGTAAAAACCACAGGCTCTGGAATCTCCCAACTATGATCTGGGGAACACAGGTACTTGGGGATGTTGACAGTTGCCACTTAGAGGGAAATAGGATACTGTGGTCAAATAGTTTGGGGAAACCCCTATTAAACAAAGATAAACAGGATTCTTCCCTGATGGATTTCTCAGATCCTGAAATAGATCAGAGTGCACTGTGAATCTAAAAAGGAAACATAACACCCAGCATTTTCCCAAAGGCATATGGCTGCAGAATCCTTTTATCTCAGAGCATTTAGGATTAGTATTCTAAAGGATTTACTTCTGGAAACACTTCTGTGAGGCAAAATTGCAAACATACCTCTAAGGCAAATACACCCTGAGGAAGAGACAGCCCATACACACACACAACTTCCTGCAGCACAATTTATCCTAGAGCCTCAGACTTCATCATTAGAGATTCATTTTTTGAGAAGAGGTTTAGGCTTTCAGGCTTCAGAAGTCCCAGATATTTGGGGGCATATTAAAACTCTAAATCACCATCAGCTAACACTTCATCCCGGGGCAAGGTTATCAGATAATTTCCCCACCATAAGAGCCAGCAGGTCCAATGGTCCACTGAGAATGGCAAATAGCAGAAACACTTCGAGTAGAAGGGAGAGTAACACAGGAGAGAAAGGAAGGAGAGAGGACACCAACACAGACCTGCCTTAATTCCCCATTCTGGCCAGAGCTGCCTGTGACATAATATTCACATTCACAACCTGCATGACTTTAGGAAGGTCGAGGCTATTAGAAAGGCTGTCTCATACAAGGAATTAAAATTGTTCTGTGTAAAATGGATGAAAAATAGTATTATTCTACCAAAGAGACTGTTATAATTTCCACAGATTTCAAAGATGATAAAATAGTAGAACTAGAAAGAACCTTTTTAGACAAGTTTTTAAAAAATCTTGTTTTTTAAACTTGTTTAACCCCAAAAAAATCAGTAACTCAACACCCTGTATGTAAAACACAGAATCATAACTATTCTCACTTGGTATGGCCGGATTCTTACCCAACACTTAACCCTCACCTCAAACTTCTTTGTTACACCTGAGGAACCTTCCAGAAACTCCAAGCTTCTCAGAGCACCATTTGAAACCCAATTTATCCATTTTACAGTCACAAGAAACTGAGACCCAGAGAGATTGTGTGATTTGCCTGCAGCACCATAATTTAACAGTAGGAGGCAGGAGAACCCAGCTCACGTCCAGCTCTTGGCTCAGTGCACTTCCCATCTCACCATATGTTGACCAAACATGAGCACAGAAAGAGTGTCTAACCCTGCAACAGAACGAGTTGCCTTGGAATGGAGTGATCTCTCATTCTGCAGGGATCCAAGAACAGGCTGATGACCATGTGTAAGACGTGGTTACTGCACTGATGAGAAAAATGAACTAGGCATCTTATAGTCTCTTCTTACACAAAGTCTCACTAGGACTACTATGTCCTTCCAGTTTTCAGCGACAGGATGATTAAGGAAGCCTGCCCTAGGGAGTGATGCAGCCCAAACAAAGGAGGACCACTGCCTGCCCCGTCCAATTCTCAAGCCCCCTGCCTTCTCTTGCTGGAAGCAGGTCAGCTGAGATGAACAGCAGCTTGCCGTGGGTGAGCAGGGCTAGACCTCCAGGTGACACTTCCCTAAGCCAAACCAACAACTCTGGGCTAAGCGCGTATCAGATAGGAATATGACAGTGCCTGTGAGTCACTGGAAACATAAGAGAGGTTTAAAATAATAATGCTGCCTTGGAACTGGTAAGATAATGATCCATGCACAGGATGGCACGGATCCTGCTTCAGATTATTGGACGTGGAGAGAAAGCAGCTGAAACACGTTTGTGTGCTTATGGGTACACACACATGCATGCACACACATGCACCCCACTCTTCGTGCAGACACAAAACCAGCTCTGTGTCTGTAAAAGTCCTTAACTTCATCTTAATTTCATCTCAATTCCCTTATCCAAAGGAAACCCCAGTAGGTAAATGATGGCAGAAGAATGGGGCAGACCCACAGGTGACCAGAGAAGAAGAGCAGGAAGATCTGCCCTGATGTCAAAGACCAGGACACCATAAATGCCCAAATCGGGCCTAATGAGCAACAGGAAACGGAGGCCCTGAATGAAACCTGCCCACCACATGCTGTCGCATTCTGGACTGCAGGAAAGGGTACCTGATATCTGGCAATTAGCAAGGTACAAATGACATTGGAAATGTTCTTTTCAGTTGCAGCTTTCTATTACTGTTTTTTGTTTGTTCTGTGTGCTTTTTTGTTTCTTGGTGTGTGTGTATGTGTGTGTGTGTGTGTGTGTGTGTTTTCTCCAGGAATCAATGCACCCTCCTAACACATCAGCCAGCGGATTGCTCAAGGCCATGTCCTCCACAAAGCTGTTGCCCCTGAAATGCCCAGAATAAACCCAACACTGCCTCATCCACTCCATCTCTGTAAGAATCAAAGGAAATGACTGATGTGAAAGGCCTTTGAAGCTATAAAGCACTGTGACACAAGCACCTACATGCATACATAACATTCTGTGGGGAAGGCAGCTGCGGTGGGGGGGGATAAGTCCTGGCCTTGGCATCGCAATTGGTTCAAGCCCCAGCTCCTCCACTTGCCAGCTGTGTGACAGAAGCAAGCTACTTAACTTCTCTGGGCTTCAGATGACTCGCAGTTGATAGTTGTAAGGATCAAATGAGATGCAAAGGTGAGATCTGAGCTATGAAGTGTTCTGCAGGTGTTAGATATCAGTATTAGTAGTACACCTGCCTACAGAGTTTTCTATCATCTGTGATGTCCAGTGATACTCATTCTCTGTGTGAAACACATTGATATTGGTACAGCAGTATTTCCCATCTATTAATACTAAGTAAGGTAATATAATGGTGCAGTCGATATAATGCAATATACTGTATCTCATAACAATATTACTCTCTGATATTAAAGAATATTATTCCTGGCAGTGCTGGTAGCAGTAATGATAATAATATTCCATAGCTATACCTGTGTGTTATTAGTCTTCCCCTGAGAAGACAGTGAGAGCCTCAAGACAGATCTTACCTGACACTTCTGGGTCCCTCGAACGATGAGGATCACCCAGCAGACGCTAAACAAATGCTGGACAATTGTCAAATGACACAGGTAATTCCCAGCCGATGAACAACTCTAGGCCTGGCCTCCCTCTAAAGATGACTCGTTCCAGAGCCTTAGTTCAGCCTATTCTAGCAGAAATCCTCCTTATCTCCCACCCCACCCAGAGACCAGGCTTTCCACCTCAGTAGCTCACAAAAGGGTGAGGTATTTTTGGATCAGAGGCCCCTCCAGATTCAAACAGGGGCAAGAACCAGAACTGGGCTGCTCATCTAACAAAATGGTCCATTTGGAGATAAGAGCAGCTACCCAGGGTTCAGTGTCACTGAGACCTGGGCAAGGGGGTCAAGCAGGAATGGTTCCGTGAGGGTGAGGGTTGAGGACGCTGAGAGCTGTGTCTCTGGTTTATTAATAGCCTCCCTTTCCACCTGCTTTCCTCTTCACTTCCTCAAGGTGACCTCCACAAATCCCACCACGAGAGAACATTTATTATTACTATAATTCTACTGATCATATTGGTATGTGTGCTCACAGATGCCTCTGAACATGTGATGTGCTAGTTCTCCTGCATTTCCAATTCAGAGTCTTAGAGCCAAAAATACTCTATCAAATTACTCTCTGTTGTTTTGGGTTTTTAAAAATCTGCCTCCTATCTCAGGGCAACTCTATCCAACCCTCCAGCATGTAGCCAATTTGATTCTTTGCATCACGCCTCATCCGCTTCCACCCTCTGCCCCACCCTCCATCTCCTTCCTCCTCCCCGTAAGCCAAACAGCAGCGTGCAGCATGCGTAGGCTAGCACGCGCGTCAAGCCTCCCTCGGATGAACGACAGGATAATGATGTACATGTCTCCTTAAATAATTCATACTTCTAATAACCACGTTACTCAGCACTTACACTGCCCTCATCAACTGATGTGGGATAGTGCGGGGTGAGGCTGGGGAGGGTAGAGACTTGTGTGGCTGCCAGACATGGAGCATGAAGACAGATGGGCCTCACCTGCCATCCTCTCTAATCAGAGTCACAGGGGGCAAAAGCTGCTGCTGGAAAACATCAACCAGCAGCAGGAGCCACTGTGCCCTGTGGGGAAAGGAGAGGGCAGGAGACCAGACTGAAGGATCAACATCTAAGGGGCCAATGATCACTGGGCAAGAGAGAAGTCATCGTTTCCAGGACACCAGGCTGCCTGTACAAGACATCAGCCAGACAGTTCAGGGACAGGCAGCCTTCCCACTCCCTCCGTGGAGCTGTCCTGCATGCACAGGACCAGTTGGGGAAGATCCTCTTTCTCTTATGTATTTTCATTTGCTCCCCAAAGCAAGTTCTCCTGGTCTTTTTTTTTTTGGCAGGGGGGGCGCTGTTTTTTGAGGCTAGGTCTTGCTCTGTCATCCAGGCCATGGCGTCATCATAGCTCACAACCTCAAACTCCTGGGCTCAAGTGGTCCTCACACCTCAGCCTCCTGAGTAGCTGGAACTACAGGTGCGCATCACTATGCCCAGCTAATTTTTCTATTTTTTACAGTGACAGGGTTCTTACTCTTGCTCAGGCTGGTCTCGAACTCCTGACCTCGAGCGATCCTCCTGCCTCAGCCTCCCAGAGTGCTAGATGTAATTACAGGAGTGAGCCACCATGCCTGGCCTTTCTCTGGGCCTTTTTCAGTTATATGTATATCTCCTCCCTTGCACCACATGGCAATGCCTGGCACAGAGCTCAGAATCTCTGGATATGAGACCCTAGTGAGTGTATTAGCTCCCTGTGGCTGCTACAAGTGACCATACCTTGGAGCTTAAAGACAGCACAAACTTATTTTCTTGCAGTTCCAGAAGTCAGCAGTCTGAAATGCGTCTTACAGGGCTGGAGGCTCCAGGGGAGCACCTGTTTCCTTACCTATTCTCGCTTCTCAAGGTTGGCAGCATTCTTTGGCTCATGACCTCATCCTCGTACCACTCCAATCACTGGCTCCCACTGTTAGTTACATCTTCGCTTCTTCTGATCTCCTGTTTTCTTCTAATAGGGACCCCTGTGACTTTATCAGCCCCATCCAGATAATCCAGGATAATCTCCCCATCTCAAGATCCTTAACTTAAGCACATGTGAAAAGTCCCCTGTGCCATGCAGAGTAACAGTCACAGGTTCCAGGTATTCGGATGTGGACATCTTGCGGGGAGGGTTGCATTATTCACCCTACCACAGTCAGAGCCCCTATAACATGCCCAAGCTATAAAACAGGGTTGCTGTGAAGCTAAGGAGAGATGATATTGTCAAAGCACTTACTACAGTGCCTGGAATATAAGTAGTTGATGACTGTTAGGCACCTACCGCTGCCCAGGAGCCACGCTGGGTGCTCACTACAGACCAGGACGTGGATGCGATCATCCCTCTTTGAGAACGAGACAATATGGGCTCGAAGAGTAAGTGACTCACCCAAGGTCACAAGGTTGACAAATGACAGAGCTGAGGCTAAAATGCAAATTTATCTGACTAGACAAATAACGAATGTTCAACCAACACTGCTACTAAAGCCATTATTTCCCAAACAGGTGCAGTGTCAGAATCCTCTTTGGAGCAGGGTAGCAACACAGATTCCCGGGCCCAGTCCTGGAGATTCTGATTCAATATATACAGAGTAGGGCCCAGAATTTTTTTAATTGATACATAACAGATACACATATCATGTGGGTACCTGTGATGTTTTGATACACGTATACAACAGGTAAAGATCAAATCATGGTAATTGGGATATCCATCACCTCAAATATTTATCTTTTCTATTTGGTAAAAACATTCCCATTCTTCTCTACCAGCTATTTTGAAATATACAATAAATTACTGCTAACAATAGTCTCCCTACTGCATTATCAGATATTAGAACTTATTCCTTCTAACTGTATTTTTGTACCCATTAACCAAGTTCTCTTCATCCCTCCCTCCTGCCGCCCCTTCCCAGGCTCTGGTAACCACCATGCTACTCTCCACTGCTGAGACATCAGCTCACTCCACTCAAAATGGAGTATGTTAAATTCAAATGCTTGGACAGGGCCAGGCACGGTGCCTCACACCTGTAATCCTAGCAATCTGGGAGGCCAAGACGGGAGGATCGCTCAAGGTCAGGAGTTCGAAACCAGCCTGAGCAAAAGCAAGATCCCCATCTCTACTAATAGAGATATATATAGAAAGAAATTAGCTGGAAAACTAAAAATATATAGAAAAAATTAGCCGGGCATGGTGGCGCATGCCTGAGGTAGAAGGATTGCTTGAGCCCAGGAGTTTGAGGTTGCTGTGAGCTAGGCTGATGCCATTGCACTCTAGCCCGAGCAACCAAGTGAGACTCTGTCACAAAAAAAAAAAAAAAAAAAAGAAAAAAATGCTTGGGCAAGTTTATAAAACAGGAGCCTAATCCACCCCAAAATGTTATCAGCACCCTTACTGCAGTCACACTGAACCCTAGTCTCTTTCGAATACACCCCCATACCCACGCACACACAATCAGACAGGCAGAGTGCTGCAGCAGAAGTGGTCCTGACGTTTGGGGCTGATAACTCAGTGTCCTGCACATTCAGGATGTGGAGCAGCATCCCTGGCCTCTAACCACTAGATGCCAGTAGCACTCTCCCCCTAGTTGTGACAAATGTCTTCAGACATTCTTGAATGTCCCCTGGAAGGCAAAATTACCCCTGGTTGAAAACCACTGAGATGGGGGATAGGAAAGGATAGGTTATGAAGGCAAGTCATTGCCTGCGGAAGTCCCAGCCTTGGCCCTGTTCACATCCCTCACTGAGCTAATGAACTGGGAACAGCGCAGTGAGGAGCGCACAGTCTGGGAGTGAAGAGCGCACCTCCAGCTCAGCGCGTAACTGGGACAGGCTCATGCGCCATGCACTTGTCAGCAGAGAGTGAGCAGCTGCTGAACCTCTCTCATCTGGGTCTCAGTTTCCTCATTTGCAAAATCATTAAGTTAAACATGAGTATCTCTAGGGTCACTGCAAGTTCTGAATTCCTCAAAGGTCAGACCATTCCCAGCCAACTCTCTAAACCACGAGAGGGTGAGGCCAAAGGGAAGCTTGTCCTTGGGCTCCTGGAATAAGAAAATAGCCACAGACATCTGCAAATGCCAGAGGCGGCACTGTGACCTGGGCATGTGGGATGTCCCCAAAAGTCTCTCCCCACCACCCCCATCTCTCTCCCTCACTCTAGAAGCAACTCAATCTCTTGCTTGTGTCCTTTTTTCCCCCTCCCTCTCTCCCTCCCTCTCTCTCTCTCTCTCTCTCTCTCTCTCTCTCTCTCTCTCTGTCTCTCTCTGTCTCTCTCTCTCCCTATTTCCTTCTCTCCCTCTCTCTCTCCCTGTTGTCATATAGCAAAGAGGAACTTTGCAGGGCTTTGTGAAGTTTTATTTATTTTTTTTCCTTGCTGCTGAATAAGCTCAGGTGCTTTTATTTTTATTAAAGCTGATACCTTCAGTGAAGATGATACAGAAAAGTTCTCTGAGAACTACAATTTTTCCTGACCCAGGTTCTTGGAGAAGGATGAGCTGATACCGCAATCTCAGGTACAGACCCGAGGAAAGGTTATAGGTGGCTCTCAGAGGTGGGCAAAGAGCAGGTTTGGATTCTGGACTGCCTTTTAAGAAAAGATAAAAAAGTAACCTTCCTTTCAAACTATATTTGATGTAATTATTTGGCAAGGGTGTTCTACACACAACAGACACTTAATTCCATTTGGAATTAATCATATTTCACTAGCAGAGTGTGACCTGAAAAAAGAAGTTTTAAAAAAGCCAACAACAAAAATACTCAAATATTAAGCATAAATGTCTTGTCCCATTTTCAAAAGGCAAATGTAATTGACTTTCAGATGAGGGCTGTCTGCCAACCCCAATGACCCTTTCAATGTCTGGCAACATTTGAGCTGGCCCAGCGAAAAGAACTCAAAATAGACTTAAGAATTCCCCAACCTTAGGGAGTGTTAGGGAATAGCTCCATGGCCTGAAGGAAAATGTTAGTAAATACCACAGGCCTCACCTCCTCCAGAAAATCTCCCCAGACCACCAGTGAGGCACAGAAACCCCTTCTGCATATGCCTTTGCGAAGTCGCAGGTCCCTTACCTCCAGGTGGAGTCATACTTACCTTGTGCCTCCTCTGCCGCACCCAGCACACTCTGCCCCAACCTCCTTTGCACTTGTCATACTTTGCATCTTGGTTTATATGTCTGTCTCTGCAGTCAGACTGGAATCTTCCAGAGGTAAGTACCAGGTTCCCTCACTTCAAGACCCTTAGTGCATCCAACAAGTATTCAACATATGCTTCTTTAATGAGAGAAAAGGAAGGAGAGGAGGATGCTGGGAAAGTGCCACAGTGACAAGCACTTGCCAGGGGTCAGAAGCAATGACACATCTCTGCTTCAACCTTCTTGCTGTTCAAGTGAGCATAGCTTGTCTCCCAGAAAAAAACAAGAAACCCCTGGCTTTCAGGGGATGTTCCTTTTAAGCTGTAGAATCCCACCCCTCATGGCACAAGGCCAGATCTGGAAACAGATGCCAATGATGTTCTGTCTGGAAGATTCCAAGTATGGTACTGCCAAGCGGGATGGTCTAAAAGCCATCCCCAAACCCAAAGCAGTGATGAAGTCTGTCACTCTGTCTTTACAGAACTGGCCCCAGCTGCACTGTATTTTCATTTCCTGATTGTCACCAGGAGCACAATGGCTTGCTATTTCAAGACTCTATGAGCTGAACATCTCTTCTCTTGCAAACAAGATCAGAGGCTCCCACCACATACTGGGTGTCTGTGTGCCTAACGTCAGCAGGTGTCCTTCAGGCAGGAAGCCCCTGACTTACACACATCTCTGTATTCCTAACACCTGACCAAGGCCTGGCACCTACTATACAGAAAGGGATAACATTTATTGAGCATTTCCATGCCTCAAGCATTGGAGTCTGCATGCTCTATACACATATTCATTTATTCCTCAATGAAGAAGGGATTCTTTCTGTCCCCATTTTATAGGTGAAGAAACTGAGATGCAGAGACCTTAAGTCACTATGTGCCCAAGGCCACAGTTAACAAACAGAAAATCTCAGACTGAAAATCAGGTTTCCAACTCCAAATCCCACGGCTGCTGCAAGTACACCATACTTCATCCCAAGAGTGAACACTCAATAAATGGCTTGTTGAGTTAAACTCAATTCCCATAACACTCTAAAATTGAACACACTCACACACATACCAGGCGTCTCATAGCTTACTGCTGCTTGTTAAAATTATTCTTGACTAACAAGAAATAATTAGAGCCTCTGGAGTACAGTCCACTAGAAATATGTCCTTGGGAATTAGAACATAAAACAAGCCTAAATAGGAATGTCTCTGCTCGTTGGTGAAGTTCATAAAAATCACAGAGTCTCAGTGCTGAGAGGGACTTTGGAAACCATCTAGTTCAAGCCCATCCTTTTATGAAGAGGTAAACTAAGGCGCAGATGGAAAACGACTTGCTCAAGGTCGCACATCAAGTTTTGGCGATGACAGGACCAGATCCCAAGCTGATCCCTCTTTGCCCCCTTTTTGTTTTCGGATCCCAGTTCTGTACGTCCTGGGTGTCATTTCTCACGACCTACAGCCCTCAGAACCAAGCCTCGAGGAGGAAGTCTTGGTCACATCTATCTTTCTTGTCAGGTAATTGGGACTCAGGGCCACAGACGGAAGCTGCCACATCATCTCAGCATTTAATCACCCGCAAAAGCCATTTCCCGCCTCGTTTGCTCCACTGCCAGAAATATTATCCTTAAATAATCAACACACGGCGGATACCCTGCGAGGGACAACACTGGCCTCTCTCTTCCTGGAGAAATGGCAACGTCAACACAGGACACAGAGAAAGACGGGGCTGCCACTCAGCCACACGCCCTCTGGGGCACAGGGGTTAACAATGTGGCCTCGCAGAATCGAGTCATCCGTCTCAGAGAGCCTCCGAGAGCCTACAGAACCTCTTTCTGCTGTCCCCGGGAAGGGCTGGGATGGTCTGCTCAGTCAAAAGCCAACAGCTCTGAGCTCCGGGGTGGGCATAGGAGAGTACAGAGGCGATTGTAAGCAAACAGAACAATTATTCACGGAGTTTATGCTTGATAGGAAGGCACATACCCCACTTTCTTCAGGAAAGAATGGGAGATGGCTTGTGAAATTAAACACGACAGAGAATATTATATGTTCCAGGTAAAATTTAAAATTATACTTAAAAACAATTCAAAAGGGACAGAGAGTATATATTTCCAGTTCTTGAGGACACTTGGGTAACTGAGAGATGGAGGAAACCAGCACAGACTGTTTGTCCAACCTAAGCCAGGGCTTCTAGTCTGAACAGCTCCTGCCTCGTGTTTTTCATATCCCTTCTTTCAAATGTCTCAATATCCCATTTAATAAACAAGGAAGCTGAAGGTCAGAGAAGCTAAATAACCTGGCCAGCTAGTGTCTGCCCCCCTATTCCAAATTCCTTCCTCTCCATCCTGCCGCCTCCTGCTCTGGAGGCCCGGCACCGTGCCGTGGGCAGTGGTGTGCTGCTAAATGTTTCCACACCAGCCCACTCAAAGGAACAATAAAAGAGCCCAGATTTATAGCATTCACCAATTTCCATAGTGTAAATAGTCTCATCATGGCCAATTTCCAACAAGTGATGTGCATTAACCAGCTCACAAAATTTCTGAAAATTTATCAATCAGCTCTCAAAATCACTAGGCAACAGCATACCACTGCTGCCAGGAAGGAACCGGAGGGTTCTTGGTGCAGGCCCTGCCTGCAAGGAAAACCCAGAGCCTAATTAGGAGGACAAGGAAAGGCTAATACACGTAGCACAACGCAAGAGATACAAGGGAAGGCCAGGCCACCACCATGGTCTTGAGATCCCACCCCCCCCCACCTCTCTCTTTACTGATGTTCTCCTGCCTCGGTGCTCACAGATGTGCTGCTGCTTCATTTAGACACCCACTACTTCAATTCTCTTGTTAAATGCTGCTGCTTCTTCAGGAAGCCTTGCCTGAGGTTAAGTCTCCCTAAGAGACACTCCCACAATACCCAGCCTTCTTCCAGTGCATTCACGTTTGCAATTAATTTACTAATTATCGGCAATGGTTTACTGTATGCATCTTCCTCCCTAGATGGTAAGGCAGAGATCACGCCCATCTAGTTCATCTCTGTGTCATCAGCATCTCCCTTGACTCACAATAATGTGTCAATATGTGGGTTTTGATTCATCCAAGAACTACATCAGTACAACAGAAGTCTGGTACAGAAAGAGATTGGTAAGGCCTGGAGGGATTGGAAAGGCTTTCAGGGAGAAGTGACAATAGAGCTGAGTCCTCAAGGGCAAGCAGGATTTGGAAAAGTGGAGAGGAGAGTCTTTCCTGGCTGATAACAAAGGCACGGGGATGGCAGTGAGATGGCATCTTTTGAAGATGTGGAGAGGCTGGATCAGAGGAACACAGGGTGAGTCCGAGGAAATGGGGGACATAGAACTGGTGGGGCAATAAGTGAATCTGAGAGAGAAAAAACAAAAGCTTGACTGGGCCCATGAAACCCCCCAGTCCCCATAGTATCCAGCAGACGCTGTTAAGAATGACAAGAAGATGGCTGAGCTTCAGCTCCAGACAACCTGGTGGAACAGTTCAGGCTTCTTCCCTGGACTCAATCACAGAGACTCCAGGGAATCGAGAAGGAAGCCGGATCCCAGGACCAATGCTAAAACCAGGACCAAACGGCCCAGTGGTGAGAGATGAGAGCATGGGAGAGCGTGGGAGCATGGGTCCTTGCCCAGCTGTCCCTGCTGCATGACAGAGACAGGGCGGCAGCTCCCCATCACCTTCCATCCGCTAGGGGAAGTTTCTAAGAGGCTCCCTGCAGGATAGAGTTGCAGAGGATTCTGGAAAGGGGTGGAGGTGACAAGCAGAGAGTGTTCCTATCCAGGCTGCAAGGCCAAGGATGCCCACCCTGTGGGCATTCTCACACCCAAACCCCACCTGGAGAAACACAAGTCTTAGCCTAGGCATTGGCCCCTGCCCCCACCCAGGTACACATTCCTAGCCCAGGGAATAGGTGTACCAGGAAAACCCTCTGAGGAGACCAATGGAGAAAGACAACAGTGGGAACACTGAGCCCAGAGGAAAGTGAAAATGGCCACAGCTGGGGCTCTCAGGGGAGCAGAGGACAGAGCCTCTGCCAACTCACTTCCCCTCTCCAAGAGCCCTTCTCATCGCAGGGAGCACAATGCAGGTTGCTCAGGAAGGGGTCAGCCAGCACCTGCGGCATGCATGAGATGCCGTCTAAGATCCCTTGTGGCTCCAGACTATCTCTTACCCTTTCAGTGTGTTGGCTCTTACACTTACACTCTGCCCCCTCTATCTAAGAAGAATTCGGGGGATTTTACTTTCAGGACATGGTGACAAGGAAAAAGGGGAGGCCATTCGTGTGCAGAAAGACAGTACCTCATGCTCAGGGGCCTCCCACTGCCCAGCTAGGCTCTGCCTCAGGGGCTGCAGAGCCCCGTAACAGCCAGCATGTTTAGGACCCAGGGATCACCCCTGGCAGAGATTCAAATTACAGTCTGTCTTCCACTCAAGAATCCCAAGGCCCTTTACAGGTCAGGGGCCAACCAGCAATTCTGATTCCATGTGCCAAACCACTTCTATCCCTGCACTTGGGGCCCCTGTGTCTCACATCAGCACTACTTCTTGGGTAATCACGTCCACACAGAATTTAAGGAACAGGAAAGCTTGGATCTGGAGGAGAGGTCACCTAACACAGCGCCTCTCAATTTCATGCAGAGTCTCCCGGGATGGCGGTAAATGCAAATTATAAACCAGTAGATGCAGTGGGGCCTGAGCTTCTGCCTTTCTAACAAGCTCCCGGGTGCTGCTGCTGCTGCTGGGTTTTGGATCACACATTGAGAAACATCTCACAGATCTGCACTGTCCAATACGGTACCCACCAGTAACCCCGTTACTGGCCCCGAGTGCCTATCGAGCACTTGGATCGTGGCCAGTCCTAGTTGAGATGGACTGCAAGTGTAAAATATGTGCCACATTGGAAAGGCATAGTAGGAACAAAACAGTGCAAAAATCACATTCATATATTGGTTATATGTTTAAATATTTTGGATATTCTAGGTTAAGTCAAATAAACTATTATTAATAAAAATAATTTTATCTGTTTTCTTTTTACTTTTTTAATGTAGCTACTAGAAAAATTTAAATGTATATGTGACTCACTGTGTTTCTGTTGAACAGTGCTGCCCCAGATCCTCCCATGAAATTCAATAAACCCACAAAAGCAGCATCACACTGCGTCTCCCAGAACTGGTGCTGCAGCCTCAAAACAGGAGTCGCCCTCTCCTCCTCATACACTATGAAGTCCCACACTCAACTTGGAAAACACTGAGTTAATCAGAATCAACTGGATTCCTTCTCCGTCAGATTTCTCAAGACCTTTATCTGGCCTGTGTGCCGTGTGAATGTCCAACGGGGTGCGGTGTACGGGATCCCCAGCTTCCTGGACCCTCCACAGCAGCACATACATCCAGACTCGCTCTCCAGGCACATTCCAGGCCCCACCCCAAATTGGAGACTGCCAAATTGGAGTCTCTCTGCTCGGGTTGAGGCCCAGGAATCTAATCTTTTAGTAATTAGATGATCCTGATGAAGCCATCACTCATATGTGTTCTTTGGTGACTGCCTGAATACCTCTGGTGACAAGGAGTTCACCGCCTCACAGGAAACCTATTTCAACCCTGGGCAGCTGACACTGCTGTAACAGTTATCATTAGCATTATCCCAAATGGCCCCTAAAAGGAAAGTCATCTGACCAAAGCTTATAATTTATAAGATCAAGTCAAGATCCAGGGCTCAGCAAGCCCAAACCCTTCATTTCACAGATAAGGAGCTGAGACACACAAGGAAAGACCTATTTAAGGTCACACACAGACAGAAGAGACTTAAGACCCCAAGTCAGTGCTGTCCCTGGCAGCCCCGCTGCAGACACCACAGGCAACTGCATATCCCTGGCTCTGAGCAGACTCCCCAGACCTCCCAGAGGCTGGGTGCCCATTCTTGGTGGGTCTCCCCTAGCTCCAACAAGTCTTGAAACCGCCCCAACTCCCTCTAGGTACCAGAATGGGACCCTGGTAGTACCTGTCAACCTTTTTCATCCAATGCTGAATGTTGCGTTGGGTCCCCCTACTTAGCAGGCATCTCCCTACACCTGGGCACATTCCCCTGAGCAAGGATCATGGCTGGCCTTGACCAAGGGGTAGGGATGTCCACTGTGGCCCTCCAGATATTTCCTCAGATGCTTATGTTCTGAGGCTGTTTCCAGAAATAGAAGCAGCTGGCAGCAACCCTGTGGGCACAGTACCTGGGATGGCCTCCAGAGCCAGCCCCATGAAGTGGCCTCTGCCTGGCTTTCCCTATGACTATGGGCTGACAGGGACCCAGCAGGTGACTCCTGCATCTCTGGTGAGGACACAACATTTCTCAAACCACGTAAAAACTCCACTTTGTTAAGTGTAACTAAATTGGCAGTTCTTTTAGTCTCTCTTCTGTCACTCATGAAAACAGGAGAGGTGGAAGGTTTGGAAGAGAGAGGGGTGGAGAGACAAGACACAGAGGCAAGGAAGAAATGAAGTGAAGCCCAACATCCTTATTCTGCAGAGAGGATGCTGGAAGGCAGAGCTACTCGCTAAGGCCATTTGCATTCTGCTAGTGTAGCCAGCTCCACACACTGCCCCTGCCCCCTGCCCCCTGCCCCCTGCTCTGTGCCCAGGTCATTACACACTTGTCCACCTTCTGTGTACTCTGAGTCTCCACGACAGGTCACTCCAGTGTCACTCAGGAGGAGGAGTGCCTCCAATTAGGCAGGGAAAGCAGATGCTTCTTGCATAGAAAATTGGGTTAGAGGGAACGAGGGGTGACCCCTGACTTGTGAAGCTCTTGAATAGCAAATTCTCCATCAGCAGAAGCTGAACAAACACTGAATGACTAATAAGTACCACAAGAGAATGAAACTTCACCATTTCCTTCAAGAGCCCCAGTGACTTATTACAGGTGCTCTGTTTGGTGGCCATGGATACCACACTGTCAAGAAAACTGATAGAAAAGAAAAAAATATATTTTTTTTTATCTAATTTTTTGTTCCCTTTCCTCCTCCCATTTTCCCCGGCCCCATCGCAACCACAACTTCTCCTTAAATATACCCTGCATTATAATAAAATGCAATTTACAGGGGGGAAAGTAGGACACTTTTTTTTAATGTAACAAACTGATTTCTCAAAAATTGTTCTCTATTTCCTTACAATGAACTCCAATCCAATGTGCCTACTTGGGGAGCTCTGAAAAAGGAAGGGTGACTGCTCTAAATGGTCCTCAAACCTTAGTACATGTAAGAATCACTTGGGAGCTCCTAAAACAGTTCAGATTCATGGTGTCTTCCCTAAGGACTCTGATTCTGCACATCTACTTTGGAGCTCAGGAAACCATAATTTTAACAAGTAAGGCAGTTCTCCTGTGAACCACGCCCTGAGACGCTCTGCTCTAACAGTTATGGCCCAGGTCAAGGAGAATATATTTAGAGGTTTCTTTTCAGAAAACATTTGACTAAAGTGCTAATTCTGCTTAACCAGTTAAATCTAGATGCCTGAGTCTGTCCTGTTATGGAATGTGATGAGCTGTGCCTGTAGTAAAATGATACAGAGAGCGGCACCTACTGGCCATCTTTTATACTACAAGTCAGCTCTAATAGCCTTGCAAATTTAAGAAAAAAAAAAAAAAAAAGAAGAAGAAGAGAGGGGAAGGGCACAATTCTAAAAGAATATGTCGATGCCCCATTTTCAGAGTAGAACCTTAAAGCTTGCCATAGTCAACTCCTTTGGAGTTAGCATAACAAAAGTCATTATTTCTGCAGGCCTGGGAGGTAAGGCTTTGCTTGTATCTTAAAGCAGAACTTTACTAAGTGTATAGACTAGAGATCCTAAGGCCCCTTGGAGCTTTTTACTTGCTCAGTGATTCAGAAGGCATACCCTACCACTCTCTTGGGAAGGTCATTTTCTCAACTGCTCCAACACAGATTAAGTATACAAACATTGCCCATTAATTCAACAAGTATTTACTGATCATTTGCTCTTTGTAAATACTAAGCTGTGTCAAAATAAGTCCCAGAATCAGCTATCAGAGGGCTTCCAGTTACGCTTGGAAAATAAGATGTTAAGAGTCATAACCACATTTAATTAGAGGGCAAGGAGGACTTGAAGATATGAAGCTATTCACCAGAAATATTGAAGGAATGTGAATTAAAGAACAGCCACTTTATGCATCCTTCTTTTCTCTAAACCCTGAAAAACTAAAAACCTGACAGGTCATTACTTAGAGACTAATGGATCTTACCCATATTACTGGAGTACAGGTAACATTTATATTAAATCAGCCCCACAGACAGATATGGTAGAGAAAATAATGGGAACATGTCTCAGAAGGCCAATGTGCACCTTTGGGGAGGGCACAGAAATGAGGGAGCCATTTCTGGCAAACAATTAAAATTACAGTGCAGAGGTGGAGAGTTTTACTCATCGTTGTACATAGTGCATTGATATATACTATGGCCCCGCATCTTCTTGAGCCCAGTGTGCATGATCTACTTCTCCTTCCACCTGCCACTTCCCAAAATCCTGTCTCCATCAAAGTCCATATAAAGGAGCAGCAAGAGAAAGTCAGCAGGAGGCCCAACTTGCCACTGTCATGGAGGAGAGCATCCTCCAACAGTCAGCAGCATGCAGGGCCTTTCCTTTCACAAGCCATTCATTCACCATTCAGTTATTTCTCTGTGCCCATCACTGTGTAGTGCTTGGGATACAGAGTGAACACAAAGACACAGCCCCTACTCCTCCCACAGGGCTCACGCTGGACACAGACAAGTAAACACACACTGTGGATGCAATGCGGTAAGACAGAGGCAAGTAAAGATGTCACTCTGTGATCCCCACAATGATTCTCGCACCTCCCAACACCTGGGAGTCAGGGTGGGGGTTCTGCTCTGGGCCAAGGAGGCAAATACTGGCCAGACTGGTGAATGCATCCACTATTCCACCAACACTCTCTTGACTCATTTTCTCAGCTCCTCCCATGAATACCACAGCAGGCAGACCACGGCCTCACACACATGGTTCTCTCTGGTCTGATTTAACAGCTTCCAAGGACCTGTCCCAGACTCAGTCTCATGCCCCACTCTCCCATCCTGACTTTCCCCTGGGTCATTTGGGGAACCCTGCTGATAATGCCAGAGTCAACAAGAAGTGTTGCTTCCAGAAAATCCAGAAGATAAGGAATTCTCCAGGAAGCAAAGCAAATGCTTAACATTTCTGTTCCCAAAGGGCAAGTTAGTGGCTGTGGATACCAGCAAGTCCCTCATCCAGGCCTAGGTGAGGCAACATCGTGTGGTGGCTGGAGCCAGACTCCCTGGGTGGGAACCTGAGGTCTGCCACTTACTAGCTGAGAGACCTCGGACAATGTACTTAATTTCTCAGTGGCTCAGTTTCCTCATCTGTGATATAGCACCTAATTCACAAAGTTATTATGAAAATTAAATGAGTTAATAACTATAATGTATTTCAAACTATACCTAGCATAGAACAAGAGCCTTGGAAGTTTTTTTTAAAATAACTGTCTTTCTTTTTCCCCATCCAACATGAGGATATATGTATGAAGGTCACCTAGACTCTATGCCAAGAAAGCTATCTAGTCACAACCTCCACCCTATGTCAGCACTATTGAAAAAGGGCACAGAGGGCTGGGAGAAGGAACCAATGTTGAGTGAATACCTGTTGTGCAACCAGCCACAGAGTGGGCATTTTCACATACAGTATGTATCACTTAATCTCTCAACAACCCCCAGAGGTCAAAATCATTAAACCATTTTTTACAGATAAGGAGACAGGGGTTCAGAAACTCTGCTAACCTATCTAGGAACCAGGGGCTCCATTACTACACATTTTTGTCAGGGGCTGTAGACCTTTTCACTTCTTCATGCTAGTATTCATCTGATTCCACTGTAGTTGGGCCCATATGGAATGGGGTTGATAAGGAAAAGTGGAGCAAAGGGACCATCTTCCTCTCTGGTCACATGTATGGAGAGAAGAGGTGCAGGGGACAGAGGAAGTGTGGCTGAGGTAGAGAGAAAAGACCAGGTTCTGTGGGGTCAGAAGGAAATAAAGGTAAAGCTAGAAGCTGCCACGGGCCTGAAAAGAGGTCTCAGATCTTAATAAGAGGAGTCTCAGGAAGGGTCTCTGACAGTTGGTGGAGATTCAAACCTGTCATTCCAGGTCTAGGGACCAGCTCACCACTTTCCTGTCCTCTGCTGAGGCAGACATCACCGATCCATCTCAGCACTCAGACCTGCAGGCCTGGGGGGGGGGTGGTCTCAGCATTTAGACTCCAGAATCCTGGCCAGTCCATCAGAGTTCACCACAAGACAAAACCTATTTGCCACCCCTTCTCTTCCCCATGCTGCCAAAAGGAGTTTAAGAAACTCTCTGTCTTCAAAAAGTGGGTAATCTACCTAGAGAAATGGTTCCTATGGCACAAGAAACAGGTAAAAAATATATTCCTAGAGCCTGATGGGTGAATCTTAGTTAAGAAGTCTGAAAAATATCACCCCACTACTATGGGCTAGGCAATGCAGTGCAATTAGCTATGCTTTGAAAAGCTAATACTTCATTACTTTCTTAGCTTAAACATCTAGAATACTTTATGATTTACAAATTACCATCATTTGACCCTCACAACTACTCACTAGGCAGCTAGGCATCTTGTAATGTGTAATGCATAAAATTCTTACTTGTTTCAGTAGTTTGTAAATTTTTTCCATAGGCAATCATTTCTGCAAATAATTTCCTCTGCAATTCTCACACCCTTCTTCTTCCTATGTTATTGCATCAGCTAGAACCTTAGAGCCTGCCACTCAGCATGTGATGTATGAACCTGCAGCCTTGGCATCACCTGGAAATACTAAGGCTCCACCTTAGAACTTTTAATCAAAATCTTTATTTCAACAGGATCCCCAGATGATTTATAAGCACATTAAAGTTTGAGAAACACAGGGCTACCTGTTGAAAAATAGAAGTGTTGAAGGGTATTGGTTTTTCGCTCTGAATGTATTGAGAATGTGTCTCTATTTTCATCAGTATTTATGATGTTTATTATAAGTTTTTGATAGATAGCTTGTGTCATATTAAAGCAGAAAACCCTATGTAAATATTAATAACTGTGAAAAATGAGGTCCAAGGAAGTTAAGCTGCCACAAGATCATCCAGCTTGTAACAAACAGATCAAGCACAAAAGTCCCTGCCTGTTCTGCCCTGACACTGAGTGTCATCAGAAGTGAAGAAGGACTAATAAATTATGCCCAGCCACCAATATATATTTGTTGGATAAATGAATGAATGACTTTCATTGTACTTGCATATAATAGGTGTGTTTCTGCATAGCTGAATGAGCACTAAATCTTAGGTCCTTGAATATGTGTAAGCCATACGATTTCAATGTGTGAGAAGAAATCTCTATTTTAAGGTACTCTGTACTAAATCCTCTCACAAAGAGGAAAAAATAGCTTGCTTCATAAAAATTTAATCCCTGATAGAGTTTAATCAACAAGTGTTGATTGGGCACAGCTGTGTGCCTGTAACTGTCTTTAGTTCTAATAAGTATTCAGAAGATAAAAGACAGTGGTTCTCAAATTTAGAGTATATGAGAATCACCTGGTATGCTTATTAAACCACAGAATGCTGGTCTAACCTCCCTCCCCAGAGCTTGTCATCCATCCAGTAGGTTTGGGGTGTGGGCCTAAATTAGCGTTTCTACCAAGTCCCAGGGTGATGTTGATACTGCTGGTCCAGGAACCACACTTTGAGAAGCACTGACAAAATATCCTCCTTGCATCTAAGGCAGTGGTTCTCACTTCTGGCTACACATTACACTCACCAGGAAAGCTATTTAAAATCACTGATGCCTGGGTCCCTACCACACCATCAACTGAGTCAGAATTTCTGGGGGTAGAGCCTGAGTGCCAATAGTTTTCACAGGTTCCCCAGGCGTTTCTACTGTGAAGCCAGAGTTGACTATCACTGAGGCTTAGATTTTAGTTGGGATGGTAGGAAGGACAGGGCATGCAAGCAGAGTTCCAGGGCAATACATGCAGTGGTGTGCTGCAGCCAGATGGTACCAGCTAGAGACGGCCAACTGTGCATGTTGCTTCCTAACTCTGCATTCAGTCACATCACTGCTAGCCTGAAATCAGCCATGGTGGCTGATTTACACCATAGAAATTGGCAACTGCTACCAATCAGTGCTCTCCCCCCTCCACCTAGAGAACCAGTTATTAAACATTTACCAGCACACCACTGTGTGACTATACAGACACGACAAGTATCAAACAAATGGTCAGGCAACACGTTCCAGGGAACATAAGGCGATATAAAATCCCACCGAACTGGAGTGGATAAGAAGAACTTCATGGAGAAAGTAGGGCCAGAGATGGACCAAAAGGATAAACGGGATCCGTACGGAAAAAAAGGCATCTGTCTGGGAGAAAATGAGTCCACGAGGGGAGGTGGGACTGCAGAGATGCCTCTGGACACATGAGGGGACAGCATGTGCTCAAGACAAGGATTCTTGTGGGAGAGGAGTGTTCCTACGAAAACATGGTTTCAGAAGTTTAGAATTTCATATCATGCATCTCCAGAGAAAAGTGCAAGCATATAGGGTAGGTCCATATACTGGCCAATCATTAAGAGACAAAAGCAAGCAATGGGCCACTGCAGCTTGCTGAGAAGGTACCACCCCGACCCTGTCAGTGCTTACAAGGGATCATGTGACTTTGTGCAGAGTCAACAGCTTACAGACAGTACCTAAGAGGCACCCTACCAGCCCATGTTTTCTCACTTCCATGACCCTAATCTACTTGATCCCATCCACCTTCTCCCAGAAGCCTTTAGGGAGGAATTTGCATCTTCAAAATCCTCCTCTAACTCCCAAGGGGAGACGGGGCTGTCAACATGCATTCAGGATACTGGATACTCCGTAAGAAGCAGATGTGTCTCAGCTGACTGGGAAAATAAGATGTTAAGAAAAGAAAAAAGAAAGTTGAGGTTGGAGGGTGGGGGGCTCGGAAGAGCTTTGTCTATCCCTCTCCAAAAAGTTTAACGACAGGCCCGCAGGAGCCATTTCTAGCTTCCTGTGCTAGAACTTTGGGCCTGGGTGCTTTACACTCCTGTTTCCTGGAGAGAAAAGAGGCAAGAAAAAGAAAAGTACCCATGAATATTTCATGCAGTGCCTCTGCTGACTTTTTAGTTCCCTGAACACCCATTAAAATGCCACTGTAATAATGTCATTGTTTGCTCGTCATTTTCTACCTGGCTCTCAGGGAGGAAGAAAAACAACAGAAATAATAATTCCTTGCTCTGATTGGGAGGTCACAGGAAATCATCCACCACTTGTACTAAGGCTTTTGGAGATCAAAGGGCTAAACAATCACATTTTCATTTATGTGGCATCATTCAAGGAGGTAGAATTCCGTAGAAGTACATTTTCCAGATAAATGAAGCTTATCCTTAAGCACCGGATTTGTTTTTGAATTTTAACCATTTCAAATGGAAATGATTCTAGAATGGTTCTCACTTTCCTGTTTTCTTAGACCAAAAAAATGGAGCAAAATGGAACCTTAATACTCCAGAATTCCCATTGTAAAGAGCCTGTGTTTCTACCATGTTGCCATATGTGACGTCCCAGGTCTCCTGAGAGGTTGAAGATTGCTTGTCTCAGAATCAAGAGCCTCATACCAACGAGCTTTCTGAATTCTTAGCTCTGTTTTCCTTCCTCACCTGTCTACGTCCTTTTTGTCAGTGTGTCCACCATCATGTCATAGCCGCATCACGGTGTTCATCTCTAGCGCCAATTTTCCATTCACATTCCCTTCCCAGTGATAATTTCTTGCTCTAAAATTTGCTAGGAACTGAGGAAATTAACACCCAGGACTATTATAATAGCATGTAGAGAAAGAGTTAATAGGCTCTGAACAAGGGCCAAAAGCAGGATTCTCTAAGAAACATGTATAATTTTAGTGCATAAAACTCTAGATGCCTTGTTTTAGTGTCTCTGAATCATGTTTATTTATTGCTTCTTGACAGTAGAGGTTTCCCAAGAAGCAATTCTTAGATAAATGAGGCATTACTGTCTAATAATGTTTAACTAATATGTGTACATACAGGTGCTTTGGCTATTCATACATATATTAAGCACTATGTGCTAGGTGCTGTAGGGACAAGGTTTACAAAATCCTTTCCATGATAATCTCACCATGGCAGGAACACAAGGACTACAAAACCCCTCTCCTGCTACTCTTCTCCACCTCACCTGCCACCCTCCTGCTCAGCGGCCCCTCTCCAAGCACTCCAGCCAAAACATGCCATGACTGCCCCCTCCCTGAAATTCTCTCCCTGCAGCTCCCTGCACAGCTGACTCCTCTTCCTTCATACCTCAGCTTAGCTCTCGTCCCCCTTTGAGACCTTCCCAGCCCCCTTATCTCCAGCTGCCCCTCACTTCCCCTCCAGTATGCTACTTTGGCTCATTTTGTTTAGAACTTTCCATGATCTGAAATTATGCTTTCCACTAGCATGTCTCTTGTCCACTTGCCCCACTTCTGTACAAGATCCCCAAGTGCAGGGGCCTCCTCTGTGTCAGCTGCTCCCCTACAACCTCCAGGACAGCGCCAGGTGGAGGCAGACCCTCAGCAGAGCACCTACTGAATTGACAAAAGGGCATAAATAGAATACAACTAGGTAAGTTATGGCAGAGAGGAGCAGAAATCGCCTACTTAAGCCTGGAGTAGAAAAAGATATCTCAAGGAGGTGAGGCCTGAGCTGGATCTCACACAATGACTTTAGCACATGGACAAAAAAAGTGAGAGGGTATTCCAGATAAACAGCCACATGTAACAAATACACCAAAACTATGTATTAAAATAACCCCTTCACAAAATCTAAGCCTAATGATTTACATTACCCAAGAATCACCTGCACTGTTGGAATGGCAGAGAGAGACAGAGACAGAGACATAGACAGAAAGAGAGAGAAGCCTCATTTCTGTCATCTCCCCTCCCCAGTGGATTATTTTGCCCTCTGCAAATCCTGCAGAACACTCTCAAATACTTTATGTTTGGAGCTTGTATTAGTTTGCTAAGACTGCCATAACAAAGTATTAATACTATAGGCTGGGTGCAGTGGTTCACACCTGTAATCCCAGCACTTTGGGAGGCCAAGACATAAGGAACACTTGAGGCCAGGAATTTGAGGACAGCTTGGGCAACATAGCAAGACCCTATCTCTATGAAAAATTTTTAAAAATTAGCTGGGCATAATGGCACATGTCTGTATAGTCCAAAATACTTGGGAGGTTGAGCAAGAGAATGACTTGATCCCAGAAGTTTTAGGTTCCCAGTAAGCTATGATCAGGCCACTGTACTCCAGTCTGAGTGACAGAGTGAGACCCTGTCTCGTAAAAAAAAAAAAATAGTACCACAAACGGGGTGACTTAAACACAGTTCTGGAGGCTTGAAGTCCAAGATCAAAGTGTGGACAGGGATTCTTCCTAATGATGGCTGTAACAAAGAATCTGTTCCATGACTCTTGCCAGCTTCTGGTGGTTTGACAGCAATCTCTGGCATTCCAGACGCATCATCCTGATCTCTGTGCTTTCATGTTCACATGGCGTCCTCCCTGCATGTGTCTGCCTGTGTCCAAACTTCCCCTTTCCATTAGGATGCGAGTCATAATGGGTTAGGGCCCACCCTACTCCAGTACAACCTCATCTTAACTAATTGCATCTGCAATGATGCTATTTACAGATAAGGTCACATTCTGAGGTGCTGGGGGGCGGGTTAAAACTTCAACATGTGAATTCTTGGGAGACACAATTCAAGCTATAACAGGGCCTCAGACTTGAAACCAGTTTCCCTAGCGGGATCTGCTTCTGCAGGGCGAAGGTACGTCTGGAGTCAACGTGTGAGCACAATGGAGGCAGACTGGCCCTGCCAGGCCACTGTGGCTGGAGAAGCAGCCTGGGCGAAGGTCTAGAAGAGGGATGTGAGGCCATTCCTACTGAGAGAGGGGCCGCAAAACCTCAGAGCACCCACTGGTCACCCTACCAGCTCAACAGCCGACAAGGTCCCGGCTGTCACGTTAAAGTGATGAGATACAGGGAATCCAGGAAATGAGATATCCCAAAGCCAGGATATTCAAAGGCCCTGGACCTTGGCAAAACACTATACAGATGAGGGAAACAGAGTCTCCTCATCTGCAAAAGGAGAGATAATGGCCCCTATAGACCCTGCCGCCGTAATCTACAGTTCTAGCCTGTGCCGTACTTTCTAACAGGTAGCCACCTGATAAACATGTGTCATACAGGTGAAGGAAGGAAAGAATAAATGAATGAGTCCACACCCGAAGGACAAGATGTGGTTACACCCCACCCCATACCCCACACCCCCCACACACACACAAAAAAAGGCCAGGAATGAATCATGGGTTAAATATCTTTGCCTTCTGGAAGTAGTTAAAATGAAATAATATCATAGCCACTGCAACAGAACAGTGCAAACACACGGAGGGCCTAATTAGACCTCTGAATATGCGTGCAAACGGGTCCTGTCAGAATTTTCCTTGCCTCAAAACACAGATCTCAGACCTTTTCTTCCCAACCAAGTCCGATCTGTTGCTGGGGCTCAGTCGAAATGCATTCCTCAGCACTGAGGCTCCCGAACAATCTACTCTGAGAAGCAATTATTTCTGGGGCTGAGAATTCTCCTGTTTTCACGTCCCAGACTGACGCAAGTTCCTCCTGCAAAGGGCTGAGGAGCTACAGCCAAGAATACAAAGAGAAGGACAACCTGTAATCTTAACTTTCCCTTTATACGGCAGACAGCCACTATCAGCATCAAGGCCGCAAGCGGAAAAAAAATGCAAGTGGAGAGTCCAGAACACACCTGTGCAGTGAGACGTCGCCCAGAGAAAATGAAAACGCCTCCTTTTAATGCTAGGGTTTAAGAGACATCTCTTCAGAAATGAGAACTCAAAAGAAAGGAAGGAAGAGAGACAGAAATGGAGAGAGAAAGTTCACGTCCCCCAAACTGAATTTCAAACCACCACCACAAAGCAATATCCTGTTAAGAAAAAGCAAGAGGAAGACCTATTCCCTCGACAATAAAATCGCAGGCCTCCAAACAAACAGCAACGCAGACACACAAGCAGTGGCTT
Source organism: Lepilemur ruficaudatus (assembly GCA_963574885.1). Classification (NCBI taxonomy): domain Eukaryota; kingdom Metazoa; phylum Chordata; class Mammalia; order Primates; family Lepilemuridae; genus Lepilemur; species Lepilemur ruficaudatus. Next base: position 106,436 of record CAUYRT010031772.1, on the reverse strand, counting down.
CGTGGCTGAGGCACAAAACTCAGGGCACCACTTTTGATAGCAAAAGGAGCCTGAGGATGTGGCCCACAGAGAGCCGGCTCTGCTGTTGCACCTGTGGGGTCCGAAGGACAAGTATTCCCAGCACTGATCAGAGATCTTTGCAAATGAGATGAAACTCTGCCTGCAGAGAGACTTAGGATGTACTGAGGACAAGAGATAATGGCAATTATTTAGTTTTAATAACTGGATAATTGCTGACCGGACCAGCAGGAGCCAAAAGGCCAATGCCTTTGCTTTGCCAAGAAAACTAAAGGTTAGGTGTTAACTGCATATAATTAAGTGGGCTGCTGCCCTGGTCACTTCTAATTGGGCTGTGCTGCCACATGATGTGGAGATACACCATTTGGGTCAGGGGGCCTCTGGCAGACCCACCTGGACAGAGCAGACACAAACTTTTGTGAGCTATAATTGGACGAAAAAAAAACAAACCTTAACTTAGACAACAGCAGTGGTTTGATGCTGGACTAGGTTAGGGATCCAAGGATAATGGTTGTTGATCTTGTAGATGGATTCAGACCTTCCAGCTTCAAGAGAAGCCAAGGGACTGTCTCAGGGGGTCCTGGAAGCAGGTAGAACCGACGGAAGGTCAAGTCCTTAGCATTCAGTCCCAGAAATCACTAATCTGAAAGTCAGGATGTTCCCCATGCACCAAGACACGGCATGAACCCAACCAGTAAAATGCCAGCAACTTACAAAGGGAGGCACTTAAGCTCATAAGGGATCTGTCTTGAAAGTATCACCCTCCTCACTGTCTGAGGGTCAGTGCCACATGAGGCCGACTCCAATTCCACAGGTGGCCTCCTACAGAAGGCAGCCTCCTGCATGCTCATACCTGCCTCTGTCCCTTTGCTCTGTCTCTCTCTACTCTTGGAGTGCTTTCTCCTCTCCCATTCAAACCCCGCCTGGTACATTCCAAGTTCCACCTTTCCCCCACCCTTCCCCTACCAAGAAACCCTGTTTATGAAGGAAGTGCTGAATAAGCACCACCTGCCCTTCCCAGTTATTCATCCCTGCTGAACTCTTTGAGCTCTCAATCAATTTCAAACTCAAAGGGTCCTTAGAGATCATACAGTCCAACTTTATAGGCAAAAATAAACCAAGACCCAGGCAGGTTCCACGGACTATCCAAACATTTTATTTCTATTGCATGTACAGGAAACTCATCTGTCCAGTATGCTTTATGCTTCTGAAAGACCACACTCTTATATATTAGTCTTTTATATTAATATTATATAAACTGCAGCCTTCAACATAAGATAGACAGAAGTGGATTTCTAGTAAGTATCTGCCCATTATTGCACCAGCATCAGTCCCTTTCTTCTGTGGTTCACTGATGGCCTAACTCTAATAACAGTATTGTGGGGCTCAGAGTGACCTCTGCTTCTTCTAACCACATTGGTAAAGAGCCACATAATAGCCTAATAATGTTACAGTAGAGTAAATCACTTTGGCCAATGTCCAGCATGTAACAGGCAGCAGGAGGGGGAAACATGGGCTGGCTCCTCACCCCTTAATCCAGACATGTCACTGTCCAGTCCCTACTCAGTCACACCACTAATGAGGTGCACATCATTTACCAGCTTTGTGTTAGCAATGGCACTTGAAAGTCAAAAAACACACTGTCCTTGTCCTTAAGGAGTTTCACTCTAATGGGGAAGACAGGAACATGGATTATTATGATTCTGTGTGGCGAGTGTGATAACAGAGAAAAAGCGGAAGAGTATCATTCTGGATCATTAAGTGAAACTCCATATCTCTCTCTTGACTCACAAACATGTTCCCTATGTCTGCCCACGCCCACAATATACCTCTGCTTCTAGGTTTTTGCTCACACCATTCTCCCCACCTGGAAGGTCCTCACCCCTGTGTAAATATAACCCATCTTTGAAACTCAAGTTTCAAGTAGAGTCCTAAATTCTTTAGGGTTACTCTTTTCACTAGGCTCCCTTTAGCCTGCCACTTCCTTCCTGCAACACTTCATATCATGATATTTCTTGTTCAATTCTTATGTCCTTTCTCAACTCTCACACAGTCTTTTCACTGATCTAAATTTTAAATTCCTTAATGGTGAGTCCCAAGTTCTCTTCTCTAGAAAATTCACATATGAACAAGTCTCAGATACATAGTAGGTGCTCAGTGTACCTCCTTACAGAATGCATGTATGAATGAGTGAAGGAATGAATGTGTCACATCATTGGTCAGGTTTCAACTGTTGGTCAATAATTCCAAATAAATCTATCCTCTGTCCTCTCTCCTCTCTGTTACCTATTAACACACACAAAATACTATATTCAGCCAACCAGAATGAGTTCACCTGGAATGCCTGAACCACCACTGTCTCCTAAGATTAGCCAGGCTATTTCAATAGCACCTTTTCTAATTTAATTTCTTCTTTGGCATCCCCCTCCAAATCGCCCTGACTCCATCTGGATGTTTTAGTGCTTGGGGAGAAGGAGAAAACAAGTAAATGAGCTGGCAGGAATGGGGTATAATTCTGTGGGTAAAATTGTCATCCTCTAATGAGTGGAATAAATCTTTATCGATGCTAATAAACAAGATGCTGATATGTGGACACAGAGGTCAGGGCCTAGCCTAGTAGGGCCCCAGCAGGGACTAATTTCTATAATCAGCTTTCATTTCTCTATGAATAGCCCAGCTACAAACAGGCTGGATGGGAATCATTTCCTGAGTAAATGTCCATGTCCTGGACTAGGAAGCAAGACCCTTGGTCCAAACATTGGTCTCAACTACAAAGCCCAGGGAAGCTTATCTATCTTTCAATGTCTCCCTTGATTTCTCCCTTAATAGCACCTAAATCCAAGAATGCCAGGGGGTAATGTTTTTTCTCCCACTATTTTGGACTTTGCCTCTAATATCTACCAATAGGTAAACAGCAAAAGTCCTGCCCTCTACAGGGTCACAGCCTAAGGCATACAATAATGCACAAAGCCTGGCCACACAGTCCAATCACCTGGAGAGCTGGCTAGCAACAGCTGGAGGGAGTCTGATTCAGTAGGCCTTGGGTCTGACAGTGTGATGTTTAACAGGGCCCCCCGATGATTCCAATGTAGCAGACTCATAGGACAAACAAATAAACATCAGAGAAACAGTATGATGAAAACAGTATGTGCTTTTGAGACAAGCAGGCCTGAGCTGAAATTCTACCTCTACTATTTACTGCAGACTGAGGCAAGTGAGTAAACCTCTGGGTAAAAACAGATAGTGTAATTCAGTATTTAGTAATTGGTGTTTAAGCACATAACACTCACAAAACTAGTAGCACAGTGCCTGGCACAGGGAGAACTCTAGTAAATAGAAAACTGCCCACAAATACAGCCCCTAAACTCTTACTTCCCAGACTGCATGGACCAGTCCAAATTCTACTAACTCACGTTAGAGCCACTAAATTAAGACTCTTTATCAGGATAAGTATGATTTAATCATTTTATATATAAAAATTCCCAACTAGAAAAAAAAGTGTATTAGAAGTTTATGAAAATATGGTCACCAAAATGACAGCCAGAATTCTGTAGCTATCGGTCAGCCTTGGACTTTTTGATCATTGATCGCTGAAGAACGTCATGATAGCGTTGCCTCATTCATAACAAGGTGCCACAACATAAGCCCCAAGGACGATGTCACACTAGAAAATAAGATAGTGGATGAAGACGTCCTTTGAAAAGTCTACCATAAGGAAAGTGAGTATCTTTTAAGACCATATTTAGAGAGAAGGGGAAAACCACCAACAAAGTCACCCATTAGGATTCTTCTTATACCTCTATTATCAAGGTTAATCATTTGTATATTATTAGGAAATGGGATCTTGATTAAAAGTTAAGTGCTGCTAGCAGCAAACGTGTACATTCTTTCTGTTTTTCCTTTTTTCATACATTTTATATTCAATACATCGTTCAAGCCTTAAGAGGAACTTGCATGCGGGGTTTCAGCGAATTCACTCTCCTCTTGATATGTCTGGCCCTATCACTCTACATGAATGCAGATCACTTTTCCTTTTGCTTTTCTTGGCAAGAAAATTTGCTATAAATATCATTTAACCTTTCTCAACCAGTGAAGGCGGCTCTGGTTCCATCCATCAAATGGATTCCTCACTCTTAATTCAAAAAATTAGAAGATGCCCTAAACCTTTTTCTATGGGAAAGACCCAAGCAAATCTTATTTGAATAGATTCCCCATGGTTGTCCAAAGTCAATGCCAAATGCTTAAAAGGTATCTAGCCAGGTACAACATCTCATTAAAAGAAGGTCAGTCAATAGAGTGGACCTACTCCTTCTTCAGTGGTTAATTGCTGGAAAGAGTTTAAAAAATTACTTTTTGAAGCCACAGTCCCAGTTGCTGTGAAGGTTGGTTGGTTGGTTGGTTTGGTTTGGTTTGGTTTTTTTCAAAATGCTCACTGAATTCCACCAGCAAACTCTTTCCAAGGTTGTTGAGTGAAAAACAGTGGTCCATAGGCATTCAGGATGTATAGAAAATATTTAAACTCTTTAAGTCCACAGTAACTACCAGAAACTTCATTATTACATACTGCCTCAAACTGCTCTATGATCCTTTATTTTTAGTATAAAATGATCAGATGAGAGTAATAAATCCCATCGAAAAGAATCAAGTGCTGATAAAAGGAAATTATATTTCAATCACTGCACAGATATTACAAAAACAATTACAATGGAACACACCTAACATCCCTAAGATCTTGTCCTCGAAGAAATGGAAAAAAGAGACTAAATGAATCTGGTGTAGCTCAAGAGCTGTCCCAGCCCACAGCAAAACTGTGAAGTGATTTAAATTTGCTCTTGATGTCCTCCCATTATTTTTAAAGCAAGGCTTACCCTCCACAGTGATTCCTGCCCCCTGCCAAATCTGCCAACAGCAGCACCTTACTCAGCTTTGCAGTCTAAACACTGTCCCATGCTCCAAAATGATCTCTCTTTTTCCTTACTACAAAAAAATGTCTTAAGACCCTGTGCTTAAGTGAAGCTTTTAGAGGAAACTAATCAGGAAGCCTAATTCCTGCTGCTAGAGTTAAACCATGATTTAATACATGTCCCTTCCATTAGCATTTACATTTTTTAAGTGAGATAAAGACCTGATTCAACTGAATAAAACCTAAATGACAAAATTCCAGCCACTGTACAAAGTCATTGTGGGAGAGTATCTCTAGGTAGGAGCCGCCTCCATTTCCCTCCTCATATAAGACTACTTCAGTGAGCAGACACACATCTACAAATGCACCTTCCCTAAGATGCAATTACTGTAGCGTGTTTTCATCACAGAATGTCACGAACGAAAAGGATCCTGATTCTAGCCTCTCATTTCATAGCCAAAGGAATGAAGACCACAGCCGTTCAATGACTGTCCCAGATCCACCACAAGCTATAGGCATCTCTCATTCACTCGCTGTGCTCTGCAAGGGCTTTGAAGCAAAGGACCTATCCCAGACTCTTCTTCATCTACTTAACCCTTACATCCAATTTCTTGCCAGATTTTGTTTCACCTGGACAAGAGCAATTGCCTCCTAACTAGTCTCCCTGATTCCAGGCTGGAACACCTCTTGTAAGATGGTGAGAATCCCTGTCTCTCATCTGCTCAAAAGGATTAGAGTCTTGCTGTTGTGAGATACACCATAATCTATAGGAATGTCCACTGAGAGTGATCTTATGTGATCTTCCAGCCTAGGATTTTTAACCTTCCATAATAGAGAGTTCATCTCATAACCAGGCACTCCTATCGGGAATTTATTCTTCATTTTAACCCCAAATGTCTTCTCTGTGGCTGCTACAGATCAGCACCAATTCTTTAATTTGATACCATATTAAGCAATCCTAATACTTCTTGTACTGGTCACCTCTTTCTATATCTAAAGGCTACAACCGTGTCCCTTCCCTACCTCCTCTTTCTTGCCATCAGTTCTCCCTCTCCTGTATGTCTTCCAATTTGTCCACATGCCACTACGTATCCACCAATGCAGAAAAAATATGCTAAATTAAAATATTACAGATACAATATTCCAAACTAAAAAATGCATAGTACCAAGAAATTATCCCCATTCTAACTCTAGAATATGCATCTATTAGATTAAGGTTTCATGAGCTTTTTGGCTTCTGATACCACAGAGTTGACTCATATTGAACCTTGAGCTTACTGCTCCCCAAGCCATTTAATAATATTTTACTCATGCTGCTAATTCTCTAAAACATCTACCTCATCCTATTTTGTGCAGTTTAATTTGAGGATTTGTAGAACTTTACATTTATCCCTGCTACATTTTGTTCTGTTAGACTTGGCCCAGATCGCTAGTCTATAAATATCATTTTATATCCTGTTTCTGTCTCCTCCTATCTTTGTATTACATGCACAATGGGTGAATTTGCCATCAGTATCTTCCCCCACCTGAGTGAAGTGGTGCCTGCATGTCTTAGGTAGACCTGAGGGCAACACCAAGGACAGAACTTTTAAGTAGGATACTGGAAACCACCTGAAGGTTAACTTTCAACCCTGGTCAGTATCCTTTGAGTATGATCGTTTGACCAGTTATTAATCCATCCAGTTTCCCTTACATACAAGCATATTCCAAATTGACCACAAGCAAGTTGTTCAGATTATGTTGCTGAGGTCCTTTCTGCTTGTGTTATTTTTCTCCCAACTCATAGTTTTGTGACCCTTACAAAAGCAATAAGATTCATTCCTGTATGCATTGCTTGCATCAAACCCTCACTGCATCCCAGTGATCATCACCTCCTCTTCATTATTTTCACACCACCTTCTAAAATCCTTCCCAGAGTCATTTTCAAGCCCACTGTACCAGGGTGGTGACATCTATCATCTGATATCTGTCTATCTCGTTCTTTTTTTTTTTTCTTTTTTTTTTGAGACAGAGTCTCACTCTGTTACCCAGGCTAGAGTGCCGTGGCATCAGCAACCTCAAACTCCTGGGCTCAAGCAATCCTTCTGCCTCAGCCTCCTGAGTAGCTAGGACTACAGGCATGCACCACCATGCCCAGCTGATTTTTTTTTCATTATGTTTTTAGTTGGCCAATTAATTTCTTTCTATTTTTAGTAGAGACGGGGTCTTGCTCCTGCTCAGGCTGGTTTCAAACTCCTGACCTTGAGCAATCCTCCCACCTCGGCCTCCCAGAGTGCTAGGATTACAGGCGTGAGCCACCATGCCCGGCCTGTCTGTCTCATTCTTGAGGTTCCCCAGAATCTTTAAGTGATCTCCTAAGCAATGTATTCAGTGCCCTAGCACGCAACCCTTCCATGCTAGAAGACTTGAATTTGTTCAGATCAATACAATATTCTATCAAAATCTCTTCACACACCTTATGTGGTTTTTCTAATTTTTCCACGGTCATTTACACATGTTCATTCAACAGTGCTGAGTATGAAGATCATTTTCCTTGACACGGAAGACAAAATGAGAGTGGGAACTAAAACGCTGTGTCTTCCTGTTATCCATCATTCTAAAGGACTTTGATTTCCTTATTCCACATATTTATTTTAAAAATCCCATTTTTAAACCTACAGATTAATCTAAAATTTTGTCTTCTAAACTGCTTTTTTAAGTCAGTGCCATCTACTAACAGACTACATACACCTTGTCTTTGCACATATTTTCAAATATATTGCTTTAAAAATGTGTCTGATGCAGAGAGAAAAAATAAAGTTAGTCACTTAATAATTTAATTTTTATGATCTGTTGATTTTTAGAGAACAATACTAATTTTAATTATTTTGCAAAGAATCTATAATTAGTGCAGGAAATACCAATGATATTATGGCTTGAAAAAATGAAAATCTTTCCATGAGGAAAAATGGAAAATATAAAATGTATGAAAAGTAAGCAGAATCATTTACTAAATCCTATAAAAAGGGAAAGCTAGGATAGTATAGCAGTGAGAAACACTGGCTTTGGCGTTAGCAAAGCTGAGTTCAAATGCTTTTGTTCAGTTCATACTAGTTGTTTAATCTTGCGATAGTTACCTCCCCTTTTTAAAGCCCAGCTCCCTCATTTGTGAGCTATGTTATCCATATCCTACTGCTGAGGGGGCTGGAAGGATTCAAGGAGGCAATAATGAATTTTTACAATTATTGACATATGATAAGCACTCACTAAACCTGACAGTGTTCTATATGCTTCCACTTAAAATCTACCCTTTATATTAAACACTTGAGCCAAAGATGCCCCAATTTTTAAGGCGCATGAAATATGAGGAAGATATAAATATTTTAGAAGAAAAGGCACTAGAAAAACAGCTGATGCAGAAGTCACAATTATGTTCACATTGATAAATTCATCCCTTGGTCTGGTTCTGAGCTTGTACTTCTAGGGACAAGGTCCCTGAAATATGATTCTCTGTGACCACTGCGTGCGTGCACACACACAGACACCCTATAACTTGCACAGAATGAGGTATGTGTTAAGTGCTCAATAAGCACGTTTGACTGAGCAGTGATCCTCTCAGAGCTGGAAAACAAGAAGTAAATCCACAACTCTCCAGGCTGCACAAAAATCAAGCACAGTGGATATTTAGCAGGTCATACCCAGGCACCCCTTCCCTGGCAATTGCCCACCCTAGGTAAAGTGGTGGCCTCCTCAGAGAGCCATACTTCTGCTTCAGGACCCTGCCCCTTTGGCCTCAGCAGACTGGTGTAGTGGTAGACATCTAACCACAGCTGAGAAGACTGGACTCGCTCCTTTCAGAACCTGTTAGGAATCTAGTTACACTCTTGGTGTAAATTTGCAGGGAAGATCTGCAGACTCCTGCCCCTAAGGCCTGGATTTTCCTTTGCCCCTACCATTCTGAAGCCCAGTTATTCCTGAAATGTCTGCAGTATATTTCCAATAAATTTCCTTTTCTTGCTTAAGTGAACTCCAGCTGGTTCCTGTTTTTTTTTTTTAATTTAAAAAGAAAAGAAAAGAAAAAAATTGAACTCATACACTGAGAAAAATAAAGAGAAAGAATACTGATTTCATCAGCCTGTCCCTGCCTCTAGCTATACAAGCTTTGGCTGGTACAAATAACCAAAACAAGATCTAATAGTTTATTATTTGTTAGAACAAACTTAATAGCACTTGGTAAGAAAGAATCAAAATGTATCATGAAGATCTATAAGAGAGAATGGACTTTAGAATCGGACCACATGAAATCAGAGAAAAGCCAGAATTTGCCGAAAGAGAGGTTTTTTCTAAGAAGATTAATCAAGACTTCATGGTAAACTTGGCTAAACCAACACTGGCTAAGTGTTCACTTCACGCTAGCTCATGTCCTGAGGGCTTTTACATGCATTATCTCATTTAATCCTCACAACCACCACGTAATGTTATGCTACCATCATTCCCATTTAAAGATGAGGACATTGAGGAACTAGGAGGTGAAGGACTTCCCCAAGCCTTCCTGGCTAGCAGGCTTCAAACCCACGGCTCTTCACCGTGCACAGTTGGCCTCCTGTAAGCCGACCGTGTTCCGCTCCATGCTGGTATTCTCTCAGTGTGGAAGTGCAGAGGCAGAGAGAGGAGGCTGTGTTGCAGGAGTTGTTTTTCATTTTCCACGTGCACTTGTTCATTCATTCAACAGACATTTACCGTAGGAGGCTGACTGAAGCCTCCTACATGCCAGAACTGTGTGGGGTGCTGAGAACAGTCCCAGCAGTCCTCTCCTACAAAACATGTAATCCTCAGGGTTACAGGATATATGCACAGAGTGTAGCACAGTATCTTGTACCAAGCAGGCATTCAATAAATCTTCAAGATTCAACCTACACACCACATATGGGAAGCATTCCTTGCCTCCCGGCAATCTACAGGTTAGGTTAGCACCTCTCACTGACTCTCCAGGAACCCCACGCATCTGTCATAGATTTCTCACGGAGTATTGTAATTATCTGTATGCTCTCTACTCCCTGCTAAATATAAGCTATTTGCTCATGTGACTGTGCTGTTCATCTATGTCAGTAGCACTGGGAAGCATTCCCAACATAGGTAGATGCTCGACAAATGCTTCTTGAATGGACCCCTCCAGAAGTCCATCCTTTGAAAACAAAATTCACAGTAGAACAAACCCTTTGAGCAGCTGGTCGGTCCATTAGCACAGTTGGGTTTGTCCTAAACCAACCATTCTCTTTCCTCCTGCCTCTCTGTGCCCAACCCTACCCAGCTGGGAGGTGGCCAGCCAGATGGAAGGTGCAGATTGAGCCACAAGACAATGGAACAAAGTTCCCTGGAAATCACACCCATGGCATTGGCTTCATTAGCTTAGGCCTTCACCCACTTGGAAGAAGGATGCCACTCTTAATGGAGCAAGCATAGATTTGAATTCATGCAGACTTAGAGTTAAATCCCTGCTCTCCACCAAGTAGTTTGCCTAACTTTGAGCAAATGAACTTCTCTGAGCCTCACTATTCTCATTTAATACTTGCCTCACCTAGTCATCCTAAGGATTAAATGAAGATTACATAAATGAAGGTGCCAGAACATAGTAAATGTCAATAAATACGAATATCCCACCCCGTGGCTGATGCAGCATATGTTTTGAAAGTGTATATCGATCCTTGAACCTAGAGGACATTACGCAAAGTGTGATAAGCCAGGCACAGATGGACAAATACCACATGATCTCACGAATATGTCGAATCTAAAAAAGTTGAACTCACAGAAGTAGAGAGTAGAATGATGGCTACCAAGGTCTGGCGGAGGGGCTAGGTGAGGAAAGGGGAGATGTTGATCAAACATACAAAGTCTCAGTTAGGAGGAATAAGCTTTAATGATTTAATGCACAGCATGGTGACTAAAATAAATAACAGTGCATTATAGATCTCAAAACTGCTAGAAGAGTAGATTTTAAATGTTGTCACCCAAAAAAAATTAAGTATGTGAGATAATGGATTTGTTAATTAGCATGACTTAATCATGCTAATTACTCTACATTGTAAACATTTATCAAAAACATCACATTGTACCCCCTAAATATATACAATTATTATTTGCCCATTAAAAATAAAATTTTAAGAATTATAATATTGCAATAACATGTGAAAAATAAATGAGCTAATCATTTCTTCTACTAAAAAAGTATGTACTGATCCTTTTGACATGGATGCAACCTAAACATCCATCAATGGGTGAAAGGATAAGAAAATGAGGTGTATACATATAACGGAACATTATTCAGCCTTCAAAACAGAAGGAAATCCTACTATTTGCAACAACATGGATGAACCTGGAGGACATCCATGAGTGAAGGACATTATACTGGATGGAGGACATTATACTGAGTGAAATAAGCCAGACACAGAAGGGCAAATACTACGTGATCTCACTTATATAAGATAAATCTAAAACCACTCATAGAAGCAGAGAGTGAAATGTTGGTTGCCAGGGCCTGGGGTGAGGGGGAAATAGGGGACTTAACAGTCAAAGGGTACAAAGTTTGAGCTATACAAGACGAGTAGGTCCTAGAGGTCTACGGTACAGCACAGTGCCTACAATCAACAGTATTGTATTATATACTTACAATTTGCTGGGAGAGTAGATTTTATGTTAAGTGTTCTTATTACAAAATAACAATAATAATAATTAATAATAGGGGCAGGAGGAAACTTCTGGAGATGATGGGTAGGTTTATGACATAGATTGTGGTGATGGTTTCACCAGTGTATATTAACTCCTAACTTGTCATTAAATATTTAGCATATATTAACTATGCACAGCTTTTTGTATGTCACTTACGCCTCCATAGTTTCTTTAAAAGTATGTTTATTTTTTAAGTATATACTGATTGATCCTTTTAGATGTTTTAATCTACTTTCCTGTCTCCTCCATGCTCGTCTTTCTGAGTTGTTGTATTTTTAATGTAGCTGTGACTGCAGAGAAGAGCTGTAACACAAAAATAATTAAGAAAGAAAAATCACATAATTAATTGAGGATGATAGTCTTGTTAACTCAGTTTTCTGTAAAATCTATGTGAGAAACTCCCTCGAAACCTCCCAACTTGCAAAGACCCAAGGCCTACATCCACGTTCACCATGCAAATGGAACATTGCTCCTCAAACCCCAAATAATTTTATGTTTAACTTTTTTAAACAAACCATAACAAATACTAAGTGTAGCTAATCATTCCCTGATTCCTTGGGTATTCGTTGTAATAGCACTAATTACGATAAACACATTTAGAATTAATGTGCATGTCTTATGCACATATCAATTCCATTCTAATTTGCCACTGATTAATGCCCATGAAGTGAACAACAAGTCTTTGGTTTTAATACACCACTCACGTCTTGGGCCGCCCAGATTTAAAATGGGTCCCAGGCATGCAACACCAAACCAGCAACCTGCAGAGAGGCAAAGGCAAGAGGGACACTGCATGGAGAAGATTCAGCTTGCCCTTCACTTCTTGGCGTTCATGATACATTCTGGGTGTAAAGACAGAGTCCAGATTCTGCAAACCCAACAACAGTGTGGGAGAAAATAAGGTTTGGCAGTTAAAAGCACGAGCTTTCAAATCAAACAGACATGGTTTCAAGTCCTAGCTCTGCCCTTTATGAACTGTATTGTTTTAGGCAAGGTGCAAATGTCTCTAACCTTCAGAGCCTTCATCTGTAACAGTACAGATAATAACATGTTCCCAAGGAATTGTTGGGAGATTATATAAGAAAAAGAAAATACTTTGATATTCCTGACATATGGCTTGCACTTTAATTAAAAATAGATTATTATAATTAATAATAAACACCATGATTACACCAGAAAAATTACTATCTACTACCACAAGCTAGAAATCTCATTCGATAGGAGGCACTGGTGTAAATATGACCCAAGCTGGCCCAGTATGTCAAAGGGCCCGAGTGGGGTAGGAGAGGAAAGGCAGACAAAGGTATCTTCTGACAGTGTATTCCATTGCAGGTTTTAGATTTTTGTTGTTGTTGTTTCTTAAGAAGATGCTTTAGAGGATTGGGGTTAGAGGGCAGAGCAATGACTGGGAAGGCAGAAGAGCTCTGGAATGAGAAGGCTGCCCTGCCACTCTCCTGCCAGTCACGGTGGACAGGCCCATAAAGCCTTTAAGAGTTGATTTCTTCACCTGCAGTATGGAGATGATAACACCCATCTCTCAGCGCTATGGGGATCAAATGAGGGGATGAACTGGGTATACTCGAGATCATTATGAGTTTATTATTATTATTATTTTCATAATAATTGTCATCATTATTAATGAATGAAGGTCTAGAGAAGCCCACTCTGAAATCTTTTTATTGGAGCCCTAGCTTTTAAACTGATAAACTGAATAAAAGAGAGTTGTAATTTTCCTGTTTCTAGCCTTGCTTCTAAGCCCCCACATTCACATCTGTACAGACAAGGCAGACCCTTGTGTTCTCAGCATCAGCCTAGTATCTCACAACAGTACACTCAAGTTCACAAAGGGGCTTAGAGGAGCATGCGGGAAAAAGCACTCAGTCCACAGGATGTCCTGAGTTGGGTCAGTGATACCCACTTATAGCAGGGAACTTCTTGGGCGTGGTTAAAGGGCATCTCATCTTTCTCATCCCCATGATTATCCATGGGCTCCAGGAACCCCAGCAGGTGGATGCCTCCCATGGTACATCTCCCCACCTGCCTTCTATGATATTATGCACATGTTACACTTGGCTGCACTGCAAGGGACAATAAGACCCTGAGTGGAGAAACCATTTAAATAAAGAAGACTTTTGCATTCCCAGCATTAGTAATTAGCATATAGTGAATGCTTAATAAATGTTTCCTGATGGACTGATAGTAGCTTGCAGGAGCATCGGTGCGTTTTCTGAGACATGGAAAACTAGGTGCGTCTTCATCCCCTTACGACAGAGAGGTCTGGCTGGTTGACAGATGCAGAGAAGCGATATTAAAACACCCAGCACTTACTGGAAGCTGCAGAGACTCTGACACTCAGCACATCCCCCTAAAGCCCTGAGTCTGAAGACTCAAGTTCTAATCCTAACTCCATCGCATATATCATCTAATCTCTCCAAATTCCAGCTTTACCCTCAATAAATGGAATAACAATACATGTGCTATCCACCTTACAGGGTTATTGTGAACTTTTAAAAAGGTAATTTATGTAAAAATGCTGTCCATTTTCTACATATATGAGTAGATTTAAAGAATTATTAATACTTATTTATATCTAAGCTTCTTACACAGACGGCATTCCTAGATTGTGAACTAGAATAATGAAGGTATGAGTCCTCCTGGTCCCTTGTGGCCAGTCTTACAGAGCCTCAGCCCTAAGCCAACCCTGACCGTGGGGTGGGAGCCCCATTCCATCCAGTAGACAGTACCACGGACTGCTGGAGCCTGCAGTAGGTCTCCCTGTACACACTGAACTACATTTCCTACATCTGACTGGTTCAACTGTCAAGACTTTTGCCCTACGCGTAGAGTCCAGATGCCTGCTGCATGAGGCCCCATTCTGGCTGCAGTGCTAACACCTGAGGCCCCAGATCCAGCTGTCTCAGGGCTGGAGCCCAGTGTTATAGACCCAGGCCCTGATTTGGACCCGCATCAAACTGAGTCAAATTCCCGGAATTATGTTACCACTACCTAAGGACAATGCATATGGCCACTACCTGCTGGCATCATCCTCTACCAAGCTCCTTCGAGGTCAATGCCAGGCCAAACTGGACCTGAATTTTCCACAGCTCCTCACACACTGATTCAGGGGGGCTGGTCACACTTCTCAGAGGCCCACCTTTTGTGCTGCCCCTCTGGCCACTGAGATTATGACTTGTCACCATCACCATGTGAATTTAAAATGCAAAAGTTTGCACATCATTTCTGCTAAAGAGATGAGAGAAAACAATTTCCTGGGCAGGTTCAAGAGATAATGGCTTCAGCCTTCCCACGTGTGCTGCAGTCCCACAGTAACTAGGAGGCCCTCCCCTCACAGGGTGTCAATCTGGACCTCCTTCTACTCACACCTGGCAGAAACAAGGTGGCACCTCCCCTTCCCCCTGTCCCCCTCACCAGTATAACATCAGAGAAGGTCTGCTAAACAAAAGCTCAGAATAGAATCCAGAGTCATATAGCATGGTATCCAAAATATCCAGGATACAATTTTTTTAAAAAATAGCAAAAACTCATACCAAGAACAAGGAAAATCCCAACTTGAATGAGAAAAGACAACACATGCCAACCCTGAGATGACACAAATGCTGGAATTCTCTCACAAGGAGTTTAAAGTAGCCAGCATAAAAATGTTCCCATGAGCAATTATGGATATACTTGAAACAAAGGAAAAAATAGAAAGTCTTCGCAAAGAAACAGGAGATACAAAAAAAGAACCAGATGGCAATTTTAGAACTGAAAAATAAAATAACCAAAATTAAAATCTCAAAGGCTAGGCCAAAAAACAGAATGGAGAGGAAAAGAGGAAAGAAATAACAAACTTCAAGATAGAAAAATAGAAATCATTTTTCTGAACAACAGAGAGAAAATAGACTGGGGGAAAAAATGAGCAGAGCATTGGGGACGGTGGAATTATACAAAGATCTACATTCATTTCCTGGAATTTCCAGAAGGAGAGAAAAAAGAAGATGATGCTAAGAAGTAATGATTGAAAATTTCCCAAATTTGGCAAAAGACACAAATGTAAAGATTCAAGAAGTTTGGCAAATCCCATACAGAATAAATCCAAAGAAATCCACACCAGGCCTCAGCGGCCTCTGTTCTGGGCAACTATGTCAGAACCTCGGAGCCAAGTGCTGTTGTGATGGTTGGGTGGTGAATACCAGCATTGCCTTCTAAAGATTAAAAATGGAAAGGCTTTAATATACTTTTGAAACTGAAATCTCCAAGATGAGAAGTTACTGTTATTTCACAGATGGAAACATAAACTTTATTCTAACTTTAAAAAGGCCAATCAGTTGACAAGATCTTGGAATAAAAGTAAACCCTCAAATCCCAGAACCTCAACACCTCTATGCCACCATTTCTCCATATGAACGACTTTTCTTGCCTTGAGACACACAGAAGCAAGGAAATTTAAAAATAATAAATGTCCTTCCTTTATAAAACCTCTGTACAACGCATATTAATCCAACAACCTTCCACTGAGTGATCCACCAGGCACTGCCATGATGCTGGGATCCTGTTCCAGAGATGGAAACAAGGAATCCATGTATTATGGAAGTTACAGAAAGTTAGAAATAACAAGATGAGTTTTTAATGCAATTTCGTATGTGCTGCGAAGGACCAAGTCAGACTATGAGAACATAAACAGGGGAGCCTTAACCTGGGCGATCCAATAAGACTTCCCAGAGTCGGTGGCATTGAAACAGTAAACAGGAGGAGTAGGTGAGACAACAGCAGACAGTCATATGTATTCTATGCATTTTTATCACCAATCAGATCCAAATAATCTCCTACTCTTGAGAAGCCTTCATTTTATCAAGGGATACAAAACTGCAAATTAATTATTTAGCTCAGTGAATAAATGAGTGAGGAAAAAAGGATACACAAATTTCTAGGTCTACACGGTACAGGCAGATTTTTTTTTGAGGGAATTGGTTATAAATAATTAATGATGACTGTTTCAGTTTTACGAAATGAAAATATTGTCTCATTTGTCTTTGTTCGTATGCACTGCAAAACTTTAAATACATACCTTTTTGTATTTTTAGCTCATGCTAAGAAAGAAATTCTATACACACAATAAAGGAAATACGTCCCATCTTGTAAAGGTAGGACTGACTACCATTTCGTGGTCCCAGTCTTCCCTGTTCACCATTAAATATACCGTATCTCCTTACATATTTCCTACACAAAGGAGGTACCAAGTAAAATTTTATTTGATGGTTGAATAAACACAGAACCTGCAATTTACCACCAAGAAATCTTGGCATCCTACATTGGTGGTTGAATTCCCTGTCTTATTTTGCTTGTCTTTTTAATGGAAATCCAATCAAAGGACAAAGTAAATGAAATGGGGGTAGGATGATATGGGAGCAAAGTGTGATCTCCCCTGTCCCAAAAAAGAACAGCAGTAACTCCAGATCCTCCAGGGCACTGGGCATCCTCAGAGCCAGAAGTCTGAGAAGGCCTCAATACCCTTTCCATTGATTTAACCTACACACTATTTTTATTCCACATGCCCAGTAGTCATAAATTCCAAAGCCACTGGACCACTTGAGCACATAAGTGGCACTGTTTAATGTGATATGTATATTCAGGTCTGTAAACCTAACAGTGTGACTTGGAGTGCTTCCTGCAGGTGATTCTGACTGTTGAGTATTTACATGGACCATGGTGATATCCAAAATAAAAATGCTTTTGTATTTATAGATTATTTCATTGAACTATATATAAAATGGGTATCAATAAATGTATTTACTCAAAAAAAAAAATAATAACATCTGGGGCTAAACTCCTGAAAGCCCTGACCTGCCTCTATTGTGGGCACTACTTTAAGGAGCTCTGTCCCATGAGTGTGGACACAGCCTCTGTCTAAGGTGCCTGGTGATGGAGACAGATAACAGGCTTTTCACCTGTCCAGAGTGCTTTCAGGCACCCTGGAAGAAGCACAGTCAGGACACCCTGGCCCTGAGCAATACCACTAGCCTTATCGGAGAGCTGGAGGCAGCATGAATAGAGGCCTGAGAACTAGCCCTGGGGTACTGAACTTCTAGGTGACCATGGCAGAAAAACTCAGAAGGAAATAGACCCACCTGCCTGAACTCTTTTGAAGTTCCCTATTCACTCTTTTGCAAACACAACTTCTGCTTCTCCTATCTTAGGCATTTGGAGAGGGAGAACCATGGTCGTTTCATTTGTCCCCGGTGTCCTGACCTCACTCAGATACAGAGGATCCAGATCAGCGTGGCCCTGTGGCAGCTGGCATCTGAGATTAAAGCAAATATTCCTGTGCTGAGCATGTACTGCCAGAACCTGGAGTTCCGTGAATGTATGAGTCCAGATCCACCACGGCCCATGGCTTCCTCATACTTCCTAATGGCTTGCAGAGCATCAGATATGTGAATGCCCAGAAGAGACCACCAGAGAACCTCAAGACATTCATCTCTGAAGCTTGTATCCTGGATTCCTCAGTTTTCCATCTGGCTGCCGCTACTGGGAGGTGGAAGTCAGTCAGCTGAATGAATGGCCTATGGGCGTTTGCAGAGAACTTGCATATTATCAAGAAACTTCTCCTGTATCTTCAGACCTTGAGTCTCAGGGGAAATGTGAAGTTGCTGTCAGTTCCCAACCATCGGTTGATCTCCATGTAAATCCAGTGTTGCAGAAAGTAAGGATTTTCTGGTCTGTGACTTCATTTTTCAATCCCTAATGGTTTCCGTCTATATACACTCACAGATGTGTCTGACTCAGAGCCCTTGTGCCCATTCTCCTGGGCACAGGAATGAGAACATGGAACCCATGAAGATCTGTCACAAGGAAACTACAGATATTGCAGTTCAACCACAGCTGCCTGAAGAACACACACAAACTCTTGCCTGGCAAGAAAGAGCAAAGGGGAGATAACCACTGGCCCATATACTCCCAAGTTCTTCAGATACTACCGGGTGTTTCTAAGAGGCTACATCTATGAATTGCTGCTTCAAGATGAATCAAGAACCTGTTCCTGGAGAGTGCCTGGGCTGGATCAGTCTAAAATGTCATGGATGTGTGGGCAAGTTATGAACAAAGAAAAAGTCATCACATTCAAAATCCGAACTACCAACCAAGAAAGACGATAAATAACCAAACCAAGTTTCCAATTGAAAAAGTCAGAGGAAGGCTCAGAGATTGAAATCTTTTGAAAGGAAAAGAAATTTACTTGCCAAAACTACAAGGGAAAGAAACAGACTTCGGAAGGACTTACTCCCCAAAGAGAGAACATAACAACTGTTTAATAGAGTAAACTGGAAAATTATCAGGGTAATAAAAAATCACTAGAATGCCATAGATTTGGGGATGCTGATAATAATATCCAAAACCATGAATGCAAGTTTATCCATGTCAACTTAAAATATATTTCTAAATCTTGACAGAATAACTAAGTGTCACTACACTCTCTAAAACACAGCCGCATATGCAACGAAACACACGTGTACGTGCACCATGTGGAGTGTGTCCTTTCCACGCAAGTACTTATTTCCCACAGGAAGACACAGGACCTCTTTCTGGACAGAGTTTACATGTCTTCCTGAGGCAAAGGAGAAAACCTCCCCTTCCACCTGAACAAGAAATCGCTTTGCTTTTAACAAGCTCACCCTCACCCTGTGGGCTTCTGAGTACCCTCCAATCAGTTCACAAGAGGGTCTGACTGAGGGCAGACAACTGGCCAAGTTCGGGAATGACGCTCACAAGCCCAGGAACTCAAGTGCTCAAGAATTAGGATGGCAAATTGAGTTTAGTTAAGAAGGCTGGCCGGTTTGTTTCATAGCTGGATTCCCAGGCAGCCCCTGTATGATAGCTGTTTAACACCGGCCCAAGGGGATGGGCAGAGATGAAAAAGAAAGTGAGTTCAACTGAGCCTCATTCTGCAATCAAAAAGAAGAAGAAAAGAGAGAGAGAGATTCAGACATGTGGCTTCACCTTGGGCTACTAGTGTATTGTGTTTGGAGGGATGGATTTTTTTCTTGGGGGAGAAAGTGGTCGGATTAGAGGGAAAGAGGTTGCCTTTGGAAAGAAAAGCAGACTGGTTATTAGTGAGCAAATCAGAACCGGTTCCAAGAAACCTGAGGCCTGGCTGGAGCCCATGGCATGTGTAATAACTGCATCCCAAACAAAAATCCTTATCGGAATGCTCATCCCTAAAGCCGATTCAGTTGCTGCCTTTTCATCTCAGCAGCTACCAACAGGCCAGAAGCACAGCAGCAGCTTTCGTTAATTTCCGCTATCACCGCTGATCTTGAGGCTTTAGCCAGGAAGGGAGCCAAGGGCTCTCTGCCTTTTCATAGGTGATTTACAATTACAAGGGCCAGTTTCCTTGAATCCTATGGTGGGGCAGAGGGGATTGGGAAGCAAGCTTCTTTTCCTCCCAAAGAAACAAAGGGATTGATTTAAAAAAAGAAGAAAAAAAAAAAGCCAGACTGTGAGAGCTCATGAATACCCCAACTCTGGCTCTAGCCAGAAATAAACATGAAAAATAATGAAAGTCCTGAAAGTGAACAGCTGAGGACGCATCTCCGGCTGCATTTGGGGGCAGCTCTCAAAAGCCACCTGGAGTTTTCTGAATCCCAAGTAATAACTTTCAAACTATTTTCTAAGCCAATTTTTTAAGAGCCCTGAATGGCTGGCATAAGTGCCAAGAACAATGCAGTGGCACAGCTTCCTCGGGAGCAGCGCGGCCCCCTGCCCACCGACAGTCACCAGGCAGGAGAGCCACGTGAAAGGCAAGCCACGGGGCACAGCTGCCTCTGGGAGGCCCTCTCTTTCTTGACATGCTTCACAGACTCTTGAATTTGTGCTCCACCCCTTCTGGGGAAATTCTAAGCCAAATACTTTAAAGGGTAGATTTTTTTAAAAAATTAACTGCAAAAAATAAGTGCATTTTTAAGGAAGAGAAAGCTAACCCGTCAGGTGTGTTAATAATAAGTTGATAGCAGGCCCTGCATGTATGTCATCTCATTTAATACTCCCATCACACGTATGAGGTCAAGGTTGATTTTGTCTCTGGTGAGAGGTCAAATCATTCAGTCCAGGTCACAAAGCTATGAAGTTCCTGAGCTGGGATCAAACTCAGGTCTGGCTAGCTCTATCCCAAACCTACAGATGTATTTTCACTGCAAACGATGGCCTTGCCTGTCAAAGGAGAGCAGTATCAGTGGGAGCCATGGAGAGAGATTTCAGAGAAGAGCTCTTCTGCCCACATGTGGACCCCTCATGCCTCCTTCTCCTTATGAAGATTGCTAAGGCCATCATGCCTGCATGAGGCTGGGAACATAGACCGAGCAAGGACAGCATGCAAAGTCCTTCCTGAGGTCCTGGGCATCCTCTGTGCCATTGGTGGTTGGTAATTGCTTTTCAGGGAGAAATGTATGCTCGGTCTCTGAAGTTCTTTCAATCTACTTGGGAAGAATATAGGACCAAGGTCTTCTCTCAGCAGAACTACAAAAGCAGCAGTTTGTCTTTGGTACCTTAGCTTTTGCCTCTGCTTTCTCTGCCCTTTGTCCCCTTTTAGGGCTCCAGGCTCTCTCTCTCTCTCTCACTACTGTAATTTCTCGTAGAGCTAAAAGAAAAGACCACTGTCTAATTCATACTAAAGTGAACAGGACTACAGACATTCATCCTTAAAATAAAGGAGTACATTTCTAATGGTAAAAATTAGAGCACACTGGGCTAAGAAATGGGACTTATTTCTAGGGAAGAGATCTTTCTAGCAGCCCTGGAAATAAACTGCAAAAGTAGACAAATTTTGTTGACATTTTAGATAAAGCCAGCAAACCAGCCCAACATACACACACACACACACACACACACACACACAAACACACACAAAGACACAAATAGCTTAAAAATAGTAATATCTCGACCACCTCAATCCAATTATTGTATGCTGAGTGCCTACCACTGTATGAGGGCAGATTGCCAAGATAAGCAGGGCACCAGGACCCCTATGAAGCTTATGATCTGTCCAGGCACAAACACGCATCTAAGGCATCACTGGGGAACATCACAGCCCCAGACTTTTGGTTCCAAGAGGATGCTGAAAAAAGAGCAGCCCCATGTAAATGGGGTTAGGTTTGCAGGCTTGCTCAACAAGGAGGCTCCTGTTCTCCCCCAGCACATAAAAGAGATTAAGGTAATAGAAAATGAAACCTTTGGGCATCACAGAAAAGCACCAAACCTGGAGCTTCCCAGAGAGAACCTCTAAAGCTATTTTATTTAAACAGATAAAGTACTGGGATTGTTTTGAAGGCAAGTCTCTGATCTCTCTATTTCTTAAACCTAACTCAATGCTTGGCACTAAAATAAAAAAAAATAAACAATAAAGATGCTCAAAGATTTGGCAAATGAATGAATGCCCGAATGGACAAATTACAGAAATTAGGGTGGGCATCAGTTCCAGCTATTTTGGAACCCACTTGGTGGCCTTATGCAGGTCCCTCAGCCCTCCGTACCACTGCTGAGGGGAGAGCAGTGCCTGTCCTCCCACCTCTTCTCAGGGCTCCTGGGAGCAGCAGAGGAGCTCACGGACCCCAGAACATTTTCAGAAGCATAAAGCATTCTGCAAGTTCAAGGGTTGTTATTATTCTTTGCTGATGCCCGTGACAATATGCATCAGTTCTTGCAGGGAAATTGAATTCATCCCTGATTAATCAGCCTATGTACTGCAAGCTGATTGTAGCCTGACTTGCCCCTACTCTGGCTCTGGGCTCCCTCCTCCGATATTTGCTCAGCCTTTCCACTTTCAAATACCAGGCCCTCCTTCTTCCCTGAAGACTGGGCCTGTCTGGGGCAGGTTAGCCCCACCCCTAACTCCACCTCCCTTCTAAGAACACCAGGCTGTACCCAGCGCACCTACACAAAGTCCCCCAGCTAAACAGCCCATCTATATGTCAAAGCACTGCTGTGGCCCACCTATTCCCAGTCCTGCTTGTTAGCACAGCTATTTTTTTTCAAGGAGTGGAGAGAGATCTCTGTTCCACAATATGTACATTTTGACACAAGATAAAGGCTTTTTAACAGGAGTAGCAATGTGCGTGCATGCAAAAGCAGATGTTGAGCCCTACCTAGTAGGGAGACTGAGATGGGAGTTCATCTTTCTAGTAATCGGAATCTGTCCCCACCCCTCTGGGACACAGCAAAGGCAGTGGCATTTGGCATTTTAAACTCCCTGCAGCAGAGCCTGGTTCTGAGTGTTCCTCTCTTGCCAGCATCTATTATAATCTTTAAAAGCAGTGTTGTCCTAGAGTGACCTGCCTTTCAAACACAAGCACCACAGTTTAGGAACATCATGTCCAGAGACAACAGAGAACACTGATGTAACAACGGTCCTGACCTCATGTTTCTGTTTCTCTCTTTGTACCCAAAGTGTCTGCTATTAAGCCTCCAAGCTAGCACAATCCTATTTTATTATAAATGTATCAGTCCCCTCTGATGAACCCGTTCTTGCCTTCTTTGTATAAGCTGGGGTTCTTATCCAACAAGCGCTCAAGATGGATTTATTGAGGACCAACTAAACACCAAGCCAGCTAATATAAGACAGTGTCCTGCTCTCCTGATATACACACTAGAGCTAGCTAGTATTTCTTGAGTGCTTGCTGTGATTAGTAAGAGTATGGTGTCCATCATTTCATTTAATCCTCCCAACCCTATGAGATATTCCCCAGTGTTAAAGAAACTGAGGTTTAGAGACTATAGCAAACATGCTCAAGTTAGCAGAAGGACACAGATTTGAATCCAGGCCTCTGGCTTCTGAGCCCATAGCTGGAAGGCGGGATCAATAAGCCAGCATGGAGCCACCAGGGATGAATGAAGGGAGAACTAGTGTCAGCTGGTGTTGCCCCTTCAGTTGTCGTCATTCACTGAACAGTGTCTACTGAGCACCAAGCACATTCTAAATACAGGGATCAGTGTCCCTGCCCCAAAACTACTCCTAGTTCAGCTAATCTGCAAGGGCTCACCAACCTGGGCAGGTCCATGGAACAGGGATGACTACAGAGGAAGTTCCAGATATCAGAGGACAAAGAGAGACATCACAGAGGGCGAATCAATGTGCATCAAATCCTAGAGTGTGGAATGTGGACTGAAGGTGACAGGGACTAAGGCGGCCCAAGGAGTTGAAGGGCAGCATCGGAGTGGACAAGGGGCCAGGATTAGGCAGTATTTTCTGGAAGAGTCCTCAGCAGTGACTTCTGGGACAGAGATGATTTAGAGCTAAAATCAAGCCCTGCTCTTTCTCCCTGAAGGAACATGACTCAGTAAATAAAGATGCAGACTAAGAAGACACATTGATTTGCATCTCTGCCTCTGGCTCAGACCCAAGAAAACCCTTTCAAAAGGTTGCCATGATTTATCATTAATCTTGCTCCATCCCAGAGAAGCAGCGTGTGATGCAGATGTGAATGTATGGAGGGTGATGGTGTTTCTCGAAGGCCCCTTCCAGGGTCCTCACCAGGCAGCCACATCAGCAGAAACCAGGGCAGGGGGACATGAGATAGCCAGGCAGCTTCTGGCTCTCCTTGGGAACGTGTCCACTCACACAATTAAACCCCACTCAGTTCCTGCCCCTCCAGCCTTGATAAATACACTCCAGACCAACTCAGCCTAGGCCCTTTGGCCCCGGGCCATCCACAGGGTGGAACAGAAAGCCTGGACTCATAATTTTTCTCAATCTGAGAAGGATATTAGCAATTGTCTAGCAAATTCCCTGAGGGCCCAGCTGAGGAAACCATGGGGAGAAAAGTCGGTGACAGAGCAGGGGATGTGGAGAGATGCCCCAGGGGGTCGGTGGCTAGTACTGGACTCACACCGACATCTCCTGAGGCCTGATCCAGATGGATCTCTCCCCCATTGATTTTCTCCCCATTGACCACAAAAGATCTTCCCTTAACACCTGCCAATTTTCATTATTCTTCTAGAATGCGAGAGGTGCAACACAGTCGTATAGACAAGGAGACAGAAGATCAGGTTCCAGTCCCAGCTCTGTGCCTGGTTAGCTGTGGGGCTATGGTCTTTCCTAAGACTTAGTTTCCTAACCTATAAAATGCCAACAAAATAAGTACCTCCTTCTCAGGACTATTCAGAAGGGTAAAGGCGAGGATCCATGTAAATTATTCAGAACAGTGTCGGGCAGAGAATACGCATACATCTCACATGCTCCAGCGTCCACTCCTCTCCAGGCTGCAAACCAGCAGCTAATATAAGGCAGTGTCCTTCCCTCCTGATATACACACTAGAGCTACCTAGTATTTCTCGAGTGCTTGCTGTGATTAGTAAGAGTATGGTATCCATCATTTCATTTAATCCTCCCAACCCTATGAGATATTCCCCAGTGTTAAGGAAACTGAGGTTTAGAGACTATAGCGAACGTGCTTAAGTTAGTAGAGGAACTGAGATCTGAATCCAGGCCTCTGGCTTCCTAGCCCATAGCTGGAAGGCGGGATCAATAAGCCACCAGCATGAAGCCACCAGGGATGACATGAATTTGAACTCCTCTTAGAATCTTGTTCACTCTCATTAGCAGAGACAGCAAAAAGAAATCTAAGTTTTGCTGAGCACCAAGTCTGAGCGAGGCCATGTTCCTCATGAAACCTGATAAGGTAACCATTATTGACCCATTTTACTGATGAAGAAACTGAGGTTCAGAGAGATTACATTCCCCAAGGTCCACACTGCCTGTGGCAGATTTGGAATTTGCCACAGCACATTGTCTGCCTTTTTATTCCACAGTGCTGTGCCCAGAAACAGTCACCTCCTCCCAGGTGTGGTAGAATCAGCACCAGGGGAGAAGGACTCTATCACGACAGGTTCTTTGGTTCCATTCATGTAGCTTGACATATACTACACTTGACCCTTTGTATCTTCTGAAATATGAGTAAGCGAAACCTCTCCATCACACACTTGTGCAGTTGTTTTACTTTTTTAATGCAAGGATAAAAGCTAGCATGTGACCCTATTAACCATCATTTTAATAAATTAAGTTCATTTTTTTTCAAGCTTGAACTAATCAGTTTGGATCTGAATTCTTTCATCCACATATCCATTATCTCTCTCATCTTCGTGTCACCTACATATTTCTTTCTTTGTCATTGATTAAGGGGAATGTTAGCAACGCAGCATCAAGAATAGAACTTTGTAGCTCTAGAAACCTGTCTCTGGTTTAAGAATGCTTCATTGAAAAGTACTTTGGGCATCTCATTCCATGAATAACTGATCCAGCCTGAAGCCGTCTGCCTTGAGCCTGAGGTCATCCTGAGATACTTCTAAATACCCTGCTGAAATTGAGATGCACAAAAAGGGGGATGAGGCTAGCCGAGCAAGATATGTTCCTTGTTGATGCCCAGTGACTACTACTTGCTTTTCTTAACTCACAGGAACCATCTTATAAATAAATAATCTATATCAGAATTTTGACCAGGATTTTAAATCAGTTCATGAATCTGTAGTTCGTAAAACTATTTTGAAAATAGAAATAATTGCCTGCCTCCACTCTTCCAGAACATTCTCACTCTGCAATGATTTCCTCAAATATTACTAGTAATATTATATTACATCAAACTGTGACATCTGAGACTTAAGCTGGTCCAAGGCAGATGCAGTCCTCTTACAAATGGGTCACCAGAGCTGGTCCTCCACACTCATTATTTCTAATCTATTCCAGGTCTGTAACTAATAGGACTAGTTTCCCAGTGAGCCTGCACTTCAACCATCACTTGCTGAGCTCAGAAAATCAAGAGCCAGGAAATATCAACCAGACACTAGGATTTTTGGGGGATGCTCTGTGAGTCTGCAAGCCCTGGGAGAGCCCCATCACAGAAATCAGTCCTTCATTTCTGGTAGGACAGGTATAAAAGGGCTTTGCCTGAGGCAGAATTTATCTATCAGTTTCAAGGTCCTCACGTTTAGTGTGTTAAATCCCCAAATTCAAGGGTCTTTGTACTGACCTTACCTATTCTGACCCCTGACACTGCCCTACACTAGCTCCCAACCACTTTGCTGGCTTTAGTCATCCTCTTATTATCATCTCAGACACACACAGACACCAGGAATCCCAATCAATCATAAACCAGGTTAATCTCAGCCTTGCCTAGGTTTGCTCAATCCTGCCATAGAACTCAGTCTCCTCAAACATCTTCGGTCCAAGTCTTAGAACAGCAGTAGAACTTCAAAGTCATGTCCAAGTTGAGGCCTAAGCAAGGTTGAGCCTGTAGAGCTCTCTTCTCTATCAAAAACAATCTGCAAGCTACAAGCAGCACCCTGACTCTTGAAATCATTCAGAAGCCTTTAACCCCAAAATTCTAAGTCTTAAGATTTTTTCTTAAGGAAATGATCAAGGATGAAACCAAGGTAGGGCCTCAAGAGCAACATTTCTGAGCAAACTTAAATGTCCAAGAATGGGGGATTGGTTAAAGAAGAAAAAAAAATGGTGGTATGGACACAAATGGAATGAGATAAATAGAACCATTATATATACACACATCTGCCTACAGCAAGCACCCACATAAATAAACACTAGTTTAATTCCAAGCAGAAACTGATCATTTAACAAAGTGAAGCGCCGTTTGCAAGTGAGTGCCTGTTCAGTCCAGAAGGGAGGCCAGGTGTGAGCACTCAGGGCAGGACAAGACCAGGTGTTTCTCTGAGTCTACCTGAGGGATAGTGCTCTCCTGAGTACAGGTTGGTAAGACAATGTAGTGAGTTCTTGGAGTTCAGAGCCACTGAACAGTTGGCCGAGGGAAATTTGCCTCTGATGGCTCCAACTGCCAGATTTGTTTACTTCAAAGACCTCTATGAGCAGAAAGCTCAGGGGCTGATTAGCTTGTGGACACCGCCTGATACACAAAGGGGTTGGGGGATCTTTGGTCAGACAACTTCAAGATACAATTTCATTTGTTTCCCTTCACTCCAACACATACAGAAACACACACCCCAATCTCAACCTAAGTACTATTCTCAGAAGTATAATGCCAAGGTTTCCTGCTGGCAACAAGGTTACCAACATACAAAGAGCCGGAGAGGAAACAGCTGATTTCAATGATCTTAAAATAACAAATACACCCTGACTTACCTATGTGTCATTTTTTTTTACCTTCCCAAATGTCCTTTACGTCTGGTGTTCCTTTATCCTCACAATACTCCTGCAGGCAGGTATAAATGATCCACTGTCCCCATTTAAGGGAAAAGGAAAGAGAGGAAGGAAGAGGTGAAGCGATTCAGCCTAAGATCAGACAGTGATACATAGTAACATCTCTCTCCGTGTTGCACCCTCCATCCATTCTCCAAAACCTCCCTGTTCTCCCAGAGCCTGAGTCAGGGATACAGAAGTAAAAAGAGGTAGTAGCTCCATTCACAAATCACATATATTCAATTACACTGACAAACCTACACGCTTGAAACCACTAACCAAATCCACGTGAGCACATATACACTAGATGCTCAAGCAGGAAGGACAAGCAAAACCAGGGAATGCTTCTAACAATGAAGGAATAAAAGAATAAGGATTTCAGAGAAGGGAAAAGGACCTTCTACACCTGTGCTGTCCAATACAGTAGCCATTAGCTACATGTAATTACTGAGCACATGAGAGGTGGCTAGTCAGAATAGAGATGGCTACAGGTGCTAAACACACAAAGGATTTCAAAGACTTAGTATGAAAAAATAATGTTGAAACATCATTAATATTTTTATATAAATTATATGTTCAAATGACAAAAATTTGAATATACTGGATAAATTAATATATCATTAAAACTAATGTCACTTGTTTCTTTTCCCTTTTTAACTTAACTATTAGAAAATTTTAAATTGCATGTTTAGCTCATGTTTTATTCTGATTAGACATCACCGTTCTAGACAGTCTCCTTCTTTATTTTTATGAAATAAAACCAGAATGTCCTGCTTTTCCAACATTCTTAGTAGGCAAATAGATGTCTCCATAATGGCATATTCCTGATATTTTTTCCCCTTCCCTGGACTTCCCTTAACCCTTCTAGCCTACTTTCTTCATCATGTCGACCTTCTTCTCAGAAATAATCTTGAGTTTCCTTCCTGAGTTATGATCTTCATCACAGTTTTAATACTCAACACACCCAATTCCCCAAGGCAAGAGTCCATTACTGATGTCTGTTCCTCCCTTCATGGGCTCTGGATTTCTTTCCTAGAGTAGAAGTCACCAGAAAAAGATCAGGGTGGGATGAGATTTGTCAGACTCTACTTACACTTCACATGCACCTTCCAAACTTTTTTTCCGTGATGCTATGGTTTGAATGTGTCCTCCAAAGTTCATGTGTTGAAAACTTAATCCCCAATGCATGTGTTGAGAGGTGGGGCCTTTAAGAGGTGATTAGGTCGCAAGGACTCTGCCCTCATGCATGGATCAATGTTGTTATGGTGGGAGGAGGTTCATTATCACAAGAGCAGGATTGTTACAAAAGCAAGTGTGGCCTCTTTTGCTCTCTAATGCTCTTTTGCCCTTTCACCTTCCACCATGGGATGACATAGGGCAAAGCCCCTCACCAGATGTGGTTCCCTCGATCTTGGGCTCCCTAGCTTCCAGATCTGTGAGCCAAATAAACTTCTATTGTTCACAAATTACCCAGTCTGTGTTACTCTGTAAAAACAGCCCAAACGGACTAAGATATGTCGTAACACAATTCGATATACCCCAAGGCTTTCTGAATCTTAAATTTCATCAAACTGCCCAGCTCTGACCTTCTGTTTCCCTGCCAAAATTGTTTTTGTTTGATGGTGTGACTCTCCCACAGCACGATACACAGGTGGTGCCCTCAAAGGCCTCCTACTTGCTGCTGCCCCTGATTCTATGTGTGGTCATCAGCTAGAACACATTCATGAGCAAAGGCAGTAATGGAAAGGGAGGAAGAGAAGGACACTGGAGCTCGCCCACAAAGAGCCCAGTGCAGGGGACCAGATCACAGGCTCCTGTGTTCAGGGCTGGAAAGGGAGAAAGGATGCGCTGGGCAGGGGAGGGAACTGGAGGACAGGAGGAAACCTGAGGAGGTCAAAACAGAACTTCTCTTTCCTCTTGTCTCACTGCATGCTGCCATTTCCAAGGCTAGACCACACTTTTTGGTAGGGTAGGGCATCAGGAAGATGACTCCTCCCCTAATGCCAGGGGAGCTCTTCAAGGGCTTTCTTTCTTCCTGTAGCCAGTCAGAACTTCAGTGCCAGCTGACAGCTAACTCCCTAAGTGCAACCCTCCAAAAAAGGATGGCAATGGTCCACCATGGAGGGACAGCCACGGGATCTGGCTACACTGACCTGAGACTCAACTTCAGAGAATGTGGTTGAAATAAGGCAACCCTCTTCCATCCCAAAACATTCCAGAGAACATATATCAAAGGCTCTGGGGGTAAGAAATATGACTTCTTGTCCCCAAATGACTTCCTGGCCACTGGATGTGGCTAATATTTGCTGTCCTTGGTCCTGATGATTTCTTGAATTAATTTCAATTCTCATTCTCATTTATATTCTCATCTTCTCTCTGATTCAAATGCTAATCTCCCTCCCTCCTTTGCTTTCTTCTCCCTCCCTTCTTCCTTCCCTTCTTTCTTCCCTCTTTCTCTCTCTCTCTCTCTGTCTCTCTCTCTCTCCCCCTCTCTTTCTGAGAAGCAACTTGGGGTAATGTGGGCTTTGGTGCCAGAAAGCCCTGGTTTGAAAACTCCACTCTGCCTCTTTCTAGTGGCATGAACTCTGCCTTACTTTTCTGGGGCTATACAATGTTTTCATTATGCACCCCATCAGTCAACGAAGTTTAACATCCCCTGCAATATTTATTCTTTCATGTATTCATGTGTTCATTGAGGACCTTCTAAGGATGTGTCAGATGCCAGAGATACAGGATTACCAAAACAAAAGCCTTGTCCTAGTGCATCTTATTCTAGCTGGGGGAAGATAATCAGTAAACAAAATAAATGAGTAAATTATATGTCTGACAGTGATAAATGTTATGGGGAAAAATTAAAGCAGGAAGGAAGAATAGGAAATGCAGTGGGGTGCAAATTTAAAAGATTTGAAGTAATCAAGGAAGCAAGTTGAGTGGATTTGGGGAAAGAGCAGTCCAGGCAGAAGGAGACCCCTGCAAGAGCCCTGAGGTGGGAGCAGCAAGGAGACCAGTGTAAGTGCAGGCTTGGGAGGGAGTCAAGAGTAGCAGGAGAGGTGAGCCGTGAGAACTTGGGCTTTTTTAGGCGTAAAACAGGAAGCCAGAGAAGCAGGTGACATGGCCTGACCTATGTGTAAGAGGACTGCCTGGTTGGACCACACTGCAAGGAGAGTGAAAGCAGGGAGATGGATCTGAGGCTATTGCAATAATCCTAGTGGGAAATCACGGTGGCTCGACCAGGGTTTCAGCAGTGGAGGTAGTGAGAACCCGTCTTTATCTACTTTATAGTTCTGTACTAATATGTTCCATACATTTTAAAATATACTCCAGAGGCCGAGAGTGGTGGCTCATGCCTGTAATCCTAACACTCTGGGAGGCCAAGGCGGGAGGATAGCTCAAGGTCAGGAGTTTGAAACTAGCCTGAGCAAGCACGAGACCCCATCTCTATTAA
This sequence comes from Lepilemur ruficaudatus, assembly GCA_963574885.1. Lineage (NCBI taxonomy): Eukaryota > Metazoa > Chordata > Mammalia > Primates > Lepilemuridae > Lepilemur > Lepilemur ruficaudatus. Next base: position 75,173 of record CAUYRT010031772.1, on the reverse strand, counting down.
AAATAGAAATAAATTAGCTAGAAAACTAAACATATATAGAAAAAAATAGCTGGGCATGGTGGCGCATGCCTGTAGTCCCAGCTACTCGGGAGGCTGAGGCAGGAGGATCACTTGAGCCCAGGAATTTGAGGTTGCTGTGAGCTAGGCTGATGCCATGGCATCAGGCAACAGAGCCAGACTCTGTCTCAAAAAAAAAAAAAAAAAGGTAAAATATACTCCAAGATAGAAACATTAATGGGATTCAAAAACAAAAATAGAAGATCTAATATTTTTGTTCTACCACCCAATGGAATGCCTTGTCTACCCCTAGGATGTGCCCTACTATATTAGAGCTCTCCAGGGAAACAGAACCAATAAGATATACACAGACACATGAGAAGAGATTTACTATGAGAATTGGCTCACACCATTATGGAGGGTGAGAAGTCCCACCATCTGCCATCTGCCAGATGGAGAACCAGGAAAGCCAGTAGGTAATTAGTCCAAGTCTGAAGGTCTGAGGCCCAGAGGAGCTGGTGGTTCTACTCCCAGAGTCCAAAGGCTCAGGAACCATGAGGTCCAACATCCAAGGACAGGAGAAGATGCACGTCCCAGCTCAAGAAGAGATAGAGTGAATTTTCCCTTTCTCTGCCTTTTTGTTCTATTCAGGCCCTCAACAGATTGGATGACGTCTACCTACGTTGGCGAGGGCGGATCTTCTTTACTCAGTCTACTGATTCAAACGCAAATCTCTTCCAGAAGCACCCTTACAGACACACCCAGAAATAATGTTTCATCAGCTATCTGGGCATCCTTTAGCCCAGTCAAGTTGACACACATAAAATTAACCATCACAGCTACTGTGGAAGTACTGATGTAGATTACGCAAAACAATGTGTGTGAAGTACCAAGCACAGGTGTGAGAACACAAGACAAGACTAATTATATCTGTTCCTCCCACCCCCAAACCCTATGTAACTTAGCCTACGACCCACCACCTACTCCTCCCTGTCCTCCTCTAGTCTTCCTAATACTGCCCGTGACCTGGTTACTTGCCTGACTGAAAGTTACCGTAGTGTAACTCTAAGCCATCCCGGGAGCTTCCCTACTGGGAAGGCACCATCTCATGGGAAAGAAAGGTGGGGAGCCCTGAGGTCTCAGCCTAAATCTACAATAGCAAAATACTCATTCTTTCTCAAGCTGATATGGAATGTTCACCAACATATTCATCTGGGGCAAGGAAATACATCGGAACAAGTCTGAAACAACAGAAACCACTTGAAGTATGTTCTCAGACCACAATGGAATTGGCCTAGAAACCAACAACAAAAAGATAGTTGTAAAAATTCTCAAATATGTGAAAATTAAACAATACAATTCTAAATAACACCAGGTCAAAAATGATGCAGAAAAAGTAGTGCCTAAAGGGAAATGTATAGTGTTGAACACTTATGTTAGAAAACAAGAATGATCCAAAATCAATAACCTAAGCTTCCACCTTATGTAACTAGAGAAAGAACAGCAATTTAAGCTTAAAGCAGGCAGGAAAAAAAAACAGAAATAAAAAAAGAATTGGAGCAGAAATTAGTGAACTTGAAAACAGAAAAACAATGGAGAGAATTTATTAAACTTAATGCTTGTTCTTTGAAAAGATCAATTAAAATGACAAACATCTAGTGAGGATAACCAACGGGGAAAAAAAGAGAAAAGATATAAACTACCAAGATTAGAAATTAAATAGTAATCACTACTGATCCCATTGAAATTTAAAGGATAATAAATAAATACTACAAATAACTCTATGGCAACAAATTTGATGTTTCATATCCTTGAAAGACACAATTCCTTGAAAGACACAAACTAGCAAAACTCACATAAGGAGAAATAAATTACTTGAAGAGCCCTATATCTTGTAAGAATTGAATCAATAATCATTAACCTTCCAAAAGAGAAATCACCAAGTCTGATGATTTCACCGTGAATTCTTAAAATCATTTAAGGCAGAAATGGTACAAATTCTCTACAATCTCTTCTAGAAAATACAAGCATTCTATGAGACCAGAAGTACCCTAAAATCCACAACTAGATAAAGACATTACAAGCAAGGAAAAATACAGATCAATATCTCTCATGAACATAGATGCAAAAATCCTCAACCAACATTAGCAAAACCAATCGAGCAATGCATAAAAAGAATTACATGTAACCAAATGGGATTTATCCCAGGTATGCAAGGCTGGTTTAGCATTTGAAAATCAAAGTCTACACCCATAGACTAAAGAAGAAAAATCCTCTGATCATATCAACCAACATAGAAAAAGCATTTGACAAAATCCAACATCTATTCATGATAAACACTCTCAGCAAACTAGAAATAGAGGAGAACTTCTCAATTTGGTAAAGAATATCTGCCCTAAAAAAACCCTACGGCTGACATGATGCCATGAGCTAAGGTGAAGATAAAGAAACATCCTATGGAAAAGGACAGAAGGTGAAAACTGGGTTTTCCCTCATTTTGGAGAAGGCTGCAGAGGCTGAGGAAGGTTGGGACTCCTTCCTTGTTACCACCTGCAATGGAGCTGTGGACCTTAGTGTATAGGGATGGGGCAGAGATGAGCAAAGGTGATATAACACTTGCCTAGGGTAAAAGCTTTCTTGTGGCTTTGAAGTTTTGATTTTGCATGTGTGCATACACACACACACACACACACACACACACACTTGAAAAAGTCTTGGTATATTACAGTGCCAACCCCGTGCAAGTTTTGGTTGTTTTTGCTTTTTGTTTTTCTGAATGCACATCTTGAAAAATAAGTAAAAGCCTGCCAGGTTACTTTAAATTCTATTTAAACTACACACCCACCCAAAACACATCCCATATTACTTTGTTTTATTTTTCTCCCACCACACAGTAGGAGCTTGTTAATTGTCCCTGACTGAATAATCCAGTTCATCCTCACCTAGGTTACTTAGGGGCCCAGACCAGCAGGAAAGAGGGTCCCAGTATTGGGAACAGTAGGCCAACAGCTCTCCTTTAGCTATGGGCATTTTTTCAGAGAGAAGGACACTTACTAGTACAAGACACAGGCTTCCTCTCTCTCCTCCCTCTCTAGACCCACTGGTCCTGCAAGGGACTTGCTACCAGGCTCTGGGATTTCCAACTAGCTCACCTGCAACAAGGAACGAATTCTTTCCCTCCTCAGCCTCTGCAGCCCTCCCCAAACCTGGAATGGCTTCCTGAGCCAACAGACCCATATGTGAGGATGGCTTAGAAAATAGCATCGTGCAAATGTTTTCATTCAGCAGCAAAATCATTTGATTTCACTCAAGCTTGTCTTTGCAAGGGCAGCTGAAGCCAGCTTGACAGAGAGTCGTTAGACTAATTAGAAAATGATTTGGAGAGGCTGCACAGCAGAGTGGGGAAAAGTCAAGCAACTAGGATTGGGTTCTGGCACAGTTACTTAGTAGCTATGTGGCAACAGGCAGGACGAGGAACCTCTCTGAACCTCCATTTCCTCATCTTTTATATAGCACCAAAATGATGACATTTCATGAGGTTTTTAACTAGATTCAAAGAGACAATGCATACAAAAAGTGGTTTGTAAGGTGGGAAGAGCTACCCAAATCTATTTGTTATCTATTATTTTATTATCGTTACTACTCAGAAGAATCACAAGAGTAGGAAAGGGGAGGAATTTATGTGCTGGAGATTCAGTACAGGAAGAACAAAAATGCAACAATTAATGGTAACTTGACTATCCAAATGGCACCCCAAGAAACGTCTTGAGAAGCAGGACAGGCAGTGGTGACTGACTTGCCTAAGTGAGCTCCATCCTATGTCCTTTCATGTCTGCTCTGGTACAGACCTCACAGGACACCACCCTCAGCTCAAATATCCCCACCTCTTAACTGTCCTTGAGGTATCCCACAGCCACAATGCCCTGGGCTCAGTAGCCTGTGATGCTTCCAAAAGATCCTTCCAGTGCATCGTCCCCAAGGCCAGTCTTCACCTTGGATTCCAGGTCTGGAGAAACACAGCAGGGAGGAAGGGGCAGAGCTGGATGCTGGGAAATTGCCCAAGGCTGGTGCTAGCCCTAGTCCTCTCAGCACCCCCAGGAAGGACTGTGGCTTGAGCTGGGCTGCTAGGAAGAGCAGCTTAACAGGGCCTTAAGAAAATACAGCCTCCTGGCCAGAAAGATTAGATTCCATGTTCGATTCTGGACCCTACCACCATCCAACTATGTGGCCTCCAGTAAGATGCTTAACCTTCCCCAGCCTCTGTTTTCTCGTGGAAAGATAAGGGTACTTACCTGCCAGCTCTTACCCTAGCACTCAACCCACAGCAAGCTGCAGATGTCCACCCCCAGACTGCCCAGGTCTCAAACCTGGATGGGACATCAGTGTGCAATCCTGGGAAATTATCAACCTCTCTGTGCTTCTGTTTTCTCAATCACAAAATGTGGACAATAAAATAACTGATTTCTCAGGCTTGTTGTGAGATTTAAATTAGATAACCCATATACAATGTTTAGAACAGTACCTGACATATTGTAAGTGCTCACTAATAATGATAGCTAATATTCTTTCAATAAAAATAAATTAATAATAAATTATTGCTGAAGGCATTTGAGTACCAAAGTGGTCCCAGCCCATCTCGCAGCCTCTAGCACTTACTAGAAAATTGAAAAACACGTGTAGTGTAAATTAGATGGAAACTTCCATCTAATCTCTCAACATTGTTATGTTCCACCTATTCACAAATTTTGTTTCGTGACTAATAGGGGCAGAAATCACAAAGCCATGTTACTGCCCACTCCTCCGCATGCTACGCTTATTGCCTTTTTAAGGTGATGTTTACTTCTCCAATAGACTTCTTAAAGAAAGGGAGACACAGATGGAATAAGCCTTCTCCAAAGGAGCCGGTCTGGAGGAAGCTCTTTTGAGAATGGACAGAACATTCAGGTCTGTGGCGGAGGTGGGGGATTTGGTCTGCAGATGAGCACACACCCCACAGAGCTGCCATTCCCTTTGGCCACAATGCTCTTCCTAATTTCATTCCGGCTTTGCTCACATATCACCTCCCCAGAGAATCCCTCTTGAACAGCAACTCTAACATTCTGTATGCATTATCACACTTCACTCTTCTTCATGGGATTTTACATTGCATTTCTTCATTAGTTTATCCTCTGCATCCCTCAAAACAACAGCATATAGACGTGCCTGTTTTGTTCACTACTATACCAGAACAGTGCCTGGCACATACATAAGACACCTAAGAAATAGTTGATAAATGAACAAATGACACAAAAGTCTTTCTCTGGCAGAGGTGACTGCCAGCATTTTGGCTGGACTGCAGATTTGGCAGCCCTTGGCCAAATGACTTTTCTCGAGCCCAAGTGAATGGGCTGACCAGGTCTGGGCTGTAGGGCAAAGGGAAACTGCAGACCCAGACACCAGCTCTGTTCTTACCCATGCATGGTAAAATGTTGGCTGCCTTTTATCTGTAAAACACACTCAGTGACATTCCATCATTCAATTAGAATGTTAAAGAGTTGCAACAAAATTAATTTGCTTATCACCAGGGAAATTAAAATGTCTGTAAATAAATTCTACCCCTGCAGCCCAACTTCAGGTGGTTGATACATCTGATGTGTTGGCAGCAGAGGAGAGTATTGGGAAAACTAGTTTCTAGCTGGAAGGGAAAATTCAGCAAAGGTAAAAAAAAAAAAATTAGAAAATTTTTTAAAAAACCATTGCTGCCTGAGTCTGTGTTTTTAATGCCTTCTCCAAAATGGACACATGATTTACGGGACTAAAATGCAGGCTATATAGATAACATCTCACTCTCAAGCAGAGAACAATTCAGACATTAATTGTATCCCCAAATGACTTCATTCCTGTGATTTAGCACAGTGTTTGAGTGTATGGGCTTTGCAATTAGATAAGCCTAGGTTTGGACTCCATCTCTGCCACTTACTAGCTGCGTGACCTTGGAATACTTCCTAACTGCTCAACCTGAGTTCCTTGTCTGTAAAATAGGAATCATAAAATTAATCTCACTGCTTGTTGAAAGGATGTAGAATTGTGCATAATGTAATTGTGCAGAGTAGGTGCTCAATACAGGAAATACAATTTTATTATTATCTTATATTAATGATGTTAAATATTAGCAGTGTAAAAAAACAATGCTAATAATAAACATAAATGCTAATATATCCCATGTCTATAAAGGGATGGTACATATTGAAAAACAGAGAAGAAATGGCACAAAATCCCACCCAGACTTCTACTTCTCCTAGAGTTTTCCTCGGAGCCCTCTATGCAAGACCCAATATGACAATTCTGTTCTATGCAGGGACACAGGGAGGTGACCTAGAATGATCCCCAAGAGATGAACTCCATGTGACATATTCACAGATCCAAACCCACAGCCCAAACCTCTATCTCACTATTTCCAACTCCCTCTCCATCCACCTGTTCCCAATCACACAGAAGGTGTCAGAGACTGGATGGTTGGACAGACTTGCTCTCAAACCAAAAGCAGAAGCAAGGGAGGAAACAAACCAAGGACGGAGAAAGGTGAGCTCAATGCAGAGGAGGAAGAGGCAGGCCCCCCTGCCACTCTCCCTTTTGTAATATTACTCCAACTATTTTCCTGAAGTCTCTTAGCAATTAAAAAAAAATTTTTTAAAACTTATATACCTGAAAAGGTATCACCTGATGGACAGGAACAAAGAATGAACTGAAAAAGGCATCCTATTCAGCCAAGGCCCTGGGAGAAATGCAATTCCAGGGAAAAAGAGATTAAAATGTGGCTGTTAAAAGGTATTCAAAATCAATGCCAGAGACCAAAAATACTGATGATAGGGGTTAAAAAAAATGGCCAGCCCAGAACCAGAAAGTTTGGGGAAATTTACAGAAAAACCAGGATTTATAACCCAACTCCCTTTCCCCCCAGCCCAGAATCCAAACATGAATTTTTGCTGGCTGTATGCACCAAACAAGTTATCATAAACAATTTAGTAATCAGCTAAGCAAAGATAAATGGATTTATTCTCTCTTCTTTACCAAATTTTCTGGCCTAACATCTCTCACAGTACAATGACTCAGAAGCGACAACAGGGAATCTCACCTACCTTGCTACTCTGGGTCTCTTGGGAAGAAGGAGGGCCAGGACATGGGCTGGTAAACTTCTGTGCTTAATTGCAAGGCTGTGGTGGCATGCAGTGCCATCAGGAAGGCTGCACCAGGTGACACTCGCGAAGTCCATATTCATTCACAGCTGCGGGTGGCTGAACTGGGGCACCAATTATCTAATTGCTGCTAATGTTCCGTATATTTACTCAGCTGCAAATTTGCAAGATGGGGCCTGACTCACAAGAAGGGGATAATAATGGGAGAGATATTTCCATTTGAAAATTCATGAATAAACAGCAAGAGCCCTGTATATTAAAATTCAGATGCAGATAAACAATGAATGTAGTTCCAGGAATAATTGCAGGGTTTCCACAGTTACAGAAAACCAGCCCTTTTGTCAACACTGCATTGTTCTATTTATACCTTGGGAGACATTGCACCAAGTTTCTATAAATACAATGAAAACTCATTCATCTCAACCCCTTTCACGTGTCAAGTCCAACCTTCTGTGGGATAAAAGATCTGCATCCCGAGTGTATCTGACATCAGGTCTCAAGACTGTCATGGGCAAATCCTTCCTAATATAAGGGATAAAGAAGAACAGGCTTGCATTGGGCTGGGGATGGCGCAGGGGAAGCAACAGGCATTGTAGTCTGGTTTCTGAAACAGGCATGAAGCAGACACATTTTAGCTAGCTCTCAGCCCTACAGTGTTAAGAATCTCAGTGATAAAAAGCAGATGAAACAAACTGCCCAAGGTATCTCAACCCCTGCATGGGATAGGATCCCATCAGTGATATTCATTTATGTATTTTCTTTGAATGTAAATTGTCTCCTCCTCTACAGATATTACATTAGGCCCCTCTGTCCTATTATATTGCAAACCTATATTGTACTGATCATGAAATCTACTTCTTTGATCTCCCAACCCCCAAAGTACCTCACACTTCACTTTGTACTTACTACACAGTGTTCATCAAAGAGTCTGGTTCACTGAAGATCTTCTGATCCCAGTAGCCCCAAACAGTGTCCCCATAGCAGGTTCCCTGTGCTATCCCCAGATATAATAAATATTTATAAGAATATCACATTTTTAAGTGGTCTGCTGTGTGGCAGGCACTATGTGAATTATTTTACATATAAAATCTAATCGTCAGGCTGGTGAAGGAGGTCCTATTACTCTCTTTGTTACAGACTAAAACATGAAGCAGTAAGTTGCCCAGATATAGAGCTAGCAAGTAGCAGAGCCAGAATTTGAACCCAGAACTTTGTGAAACTAGGATATGTGCTCTTAGCCACTAAATCACTACATTCTGCCTCTTGGACTCAACTGTTCTTATCTTGTAGATTAGCCCCTGAGTGTCCTGTCTCTATACCATGGCTCAGACAGATCTTATGTCTCTCCATTAACTCACTAATTTAATCACCCCACACATACACATTAAAAGCTTCAGTCTCTATCTCTCTCCCAAGTCCCTAGTCTACAAGAGCTGACCCTATAACCACACAATCTTCCATGTGCCCACAGAGATCTGTTTCAGGTTTAGGGGAAAAAGTCATTATAGATATATAGTTTACAGATAAACACATATACACATATGTATGTGTATATGTAGGTATGCATTTATGTAGGTATAAATAAAATACACAAATATATGTATGTATATATTTGCGTGTGTGTGTGTGTGTGTGTGTGTGTGTATAGGTTTCTTGTCAGTGCCTCTCTACAGGTAAGGTAAACTTATCCCCAGGTAGTGGGACGATGTCAGAAATGGGGCCCTGATATATACATAACACCCCTCGCCAGCTGACATTCCATATGCTACAGTGGAACCAGATTCATTAAAGGGGTTTATAAATACTGAATTTAATACAAATGGCTTCCTTCCATGGTATATCTCTACAGAAACTCTAGTCTCTGAACACTTCACAGGTTTCAGAGCCAAAGTAAAAGGGTCTTAAACTAGAACTAATGTCAGGGAGGGTATCCAGGGAGCAAAGATGAAGACATTCTGTACTTTTCTCCTCAGCAACAGCTGGCAGGCAGGGCCAGAAATCTGTGCCCTATTCGCTGGAGAGAGATTTCTCTCCACAGTCTCATTTGGCAGATGGTGGGAAAGGTCTAGCCTTTGGATTCTGGCCTAGAACCCTTACAGGTAGCGGAGATGGCCAATTACCCGTGGTCCTGAAATTCCTATCCCAAAAGTTCTCTCCTTCAATTCCTGGATCGTTCATGCATCCATTTAACAGAATATTAAACATCTGCTCAAATGCCCACTGGACTAGCGCACCCTAGTATGTGCTCCCTTAACTTTTACCCCACTGACCTGTATTAACTGGAGCTCTCCACTGCTTCTGATGCCACCTCATGCTAGTCTTGCTGCTGCTGGACTTCACTCTCATGTACTCAAGCTCCTCCCACAGGTGAGATATGTGTATACAAGAGCCAACTGTGTCCGTTCTCAAAGCTATTTATGGTTGTCATATTTGTTATTATAATTACATCATATGTAATTAATTAAATTGCACATAATTAATATAGTATAATTAATTAAATTACATACAACTAAGTCATATGTAAATCCACAGAAGATGAGTGAAAAAGCCCACGTTTCTATAAAGCTTAGTTAAATGTTCTGGAAGGACTTGATAAAGGTCAGTCACTTAAACCATGCAGTTGAATTACAGGTTGTTACCCAGCGTAATGGCTGCGAAACATTGTTACCTAGTGCAATGCCTGTGAATCAGCTCCCCCCTCTAGCTCTGCCTAATATGGCTGAATATTTACTTTCCCCTCAAACTCCGCCTGCGTAACTGTGCTTGTCTTTAAGGAGGAGGATATTTGGGATCCTTGTGACCAGACGGGTCAGAACTGACTACTAAGACCAGTGAGATCCAAGGTGATGGCCCATTTGACCTCTAACTTCATTCTAATCTAATTTCTATGCTAAAAGATACTCCCACTGGTGCCATGACAGTTGACAATCACCATGGCGACAACCAGAAAAGACCATGAAAGGACAAGGAGGAAGTGGTGTTCCAGTTCTGAGAAATTCTTCACCCATTTCCAGAAAAGATATGAATATTCCATCCTCTGCTTTTAATACCCAAACCTCTCATTAAAATAAATCCTATATTTTAAACTCCTAACCTCTCACACAAGGAGAAGATTTGCGAGTGCTGCTCCGCCCCCTCCATTCCTTGGCCAAGTGAACCGAATAAAGTCTGTGACCTGCTTAACACTCACTTTCAGTTTCATAAGAAAGACACCAAACAGGAAAGAATCCCACCTTCTGGGGAAAAAACAGGTTATCTCAGCAACAGTGCGAGTGGGGAAAGTATAAAATACCGGGGGTGATGAGGAATCTAGAATCTTTGAATTGCTTTGCCAATTTTCTCTATTCCATGAAAAAAGAATCAGGCACTGGAAATTATAGATGATGTGTTATGGGTGTGATTTAAACAAGAAAGATCATCTGGAACTCCCATCAGCAAATACGCAAAGTAAAGACCTAGGGCTTACCTGTATTAAAAGGTGGGCAAATAAAATATACATCTGTAAGTTTTAAGTTAAAAAAAAACATTCAGGGTATTGCATATCTTTTTATGATTTCCCCCAAATTTCAGACAAATTTTTTGATTACCAACAACTGGTCTCCATCGTAAGATATAAACAACTACAACCGAGTGAGTCCTGGGCTATAAGAGACACATTCGGGGTGGGGGAATGGATGAAGAGGGGGTTAAAGTGAAGCATTTGAACCTGACTTATTGGGAGGGGAGGGAAAACCTCCAGGAAGAAAGGAGCATCTGTGTACAGTTTTATGATAAAACATAAAACTAGGAAAGAAAGTAGGGGCGAAGCGAATGCCAAGAACCAAAACAGCATCTGTGAAGGTACATGGTGCATTTATGGATCTGCAGGTGAGTCGCTATGACTGGAATACTGAACTTACTGTAGCAAAGGTGATGCTTCCCAGAATAATTTGCACATCTGCAGTTTGCCAGGCACCACAGGAGGATCTGCCCTGATGGAGCACACATTCCCCAGAGCACTAGGGAGAAGTTGGTCCATCATGCTTTACAAAGCCTTTTAATGTTCATTCTCCAGAAAGCCTATTCTCAGAAGGCTGTGACCAGGTCCACCTCCGCTTTGGTGTCTCCCGCTCTCATCCCTATCCCATCCCTAGCTTCCCTCCCCTTGTAGGATCCAAAGTTATCTCTCAGTAAACATTGCAGAAGGGACCTGGGATGGCCTATGGAGTCTAATTGACAACAAATCCACAACTGGCCAAAAGGCCTCAGAGTTTAAAATAACCATGTTATTTTCCCTCCTGTTCAGTGATATTTCCTTCTAAACTGAAATGCTTGCCCAACCACCCAAATGCCACTGAAGTAGGTGATAGATTAGATTACCTGATACACCTCTACACCCTCTAAGAAATTTCCTAGTAATCACAGTAGCTATTTTTTTTCCAGCTGGTTGCTGACAACGTTTCAAAATGAATCCTCCTACGCTTTTATTTTTACCCTTGACTGGCTGACTTTAATGGTAATCTCCTTAGGTTTGGAACCCTGATGGAGTTGAAAATCTCTTTGATTTCTTTCAGGAGTGAACTTCGGCAGAAAGCAGCTCCAACGGACCACTCTTAAACTTCGTTTTCATTCTCTCCCTGCCCAGACCCCCACCCTTGTCATTTTATCTAAACTACCATCCGACTGGCTTTCTGGAGAGTTCAACTCCTTAATAAAAAGACCAAATTCCCCTTGGATTTGGGGATGATCTTAGTTTAAAAGGGTTGGGAAAATCTAATCTCTTGTATAATCGATCGATTTGAAGTGTTTTCTCCCTTACATCAACAAATTTAACCACTTGAAGTAACATGAGGGTAGGTCTGTCCCTGTTTTGTTCACCATTATTTCCCCAATCCCTTTTGTTAAGCTATGGCCAAAAGTGGGTGTTCAACAAAGAGAAACTGAATGAAGGAATGAATGAATGATCTTCACAGATATTCTTACAGTTGAGGGTAGACCCAGAAAGGCTAAGCAGCTTGCTCAGGGTCATACGGGATAGGACTCCATCATCATTTGTCTAGTGCCATTTCACTAGACCTTGTACCTGAACTCCAGCACTGGAACAGGAAGATTTTTATGGCTATTGCTACTGCAGAAGTGAAATCAAGCCCCTGAGTCTAGTTCAACGCAGACATTGGAAATGGGGCTCCTGGAAACAGCACTTAAAAATTGAATCCTATAACAAAGTTATACACGGAAAAGGAAGGGAACAGGATGGAAGCCACAGACACCCTGTGAAAACATAACGTATTTCCGCTGTGCTCAGAGCAGGCCATGTGGACAGAATCTCACCTGTTTACCAACAGTGTTCCCACTATAGCCCATGAGCCAAATCTGGCCTTCTACCTGTTTTAGTAAATAAAGTTTTATTGGAACATAGGCTCACCCATTCATGTGTGTGTATGGCTGCTTTCATACAATAGCAGAGTCCAGTAGTTCACCCTATAATCCACAAAACCAAAATATTTACTATATACGCCTTTACAGAAAGAAATCTGCCAAGTCCTGACACAGATTGACACAGTAACAACATAAGCATCAATAACTGAAATGAAACAAAATGCTACTGATATGCAAAGAGCTGGGAAGGATAATTTTTTTCTGCCCCCCCCACACATACACACACACAAATCACAAAACCAATTAGTTTAGCACTTGATACCTGCTTAAAATCCTCTTGTCAATAATATCTACTCTTGCCTGAACTCTTGAACCAGACAGCTATTCCCTTCATTACCACTGCATTTAGGATTAGCAATCAGTGAGAAAGCTACAGAAAACAAACTTTTGTTAACTCTATTTTAAAAGAAAAATCAGAGAGTGCATATTGAATGCAGTTCTACAATGAATGGAAACTCAGCATGCCTTGTAAAATGGCCTAGATCTCATTAAATGATTTCCTGGCTATTATCCTTTGGGCTCACCAATAGATTTGAATGGACTCTCCAGTGAAAGTGAATGTTTTAGGTGCTACTCTTTTGAAAGGAAACAGCATACTGGAATCAGAAAAGATTAAGACCCATTGTTAGGAAAACTGATTTGAAATTAAGAGTGCCATTTTCTGTCTTTCAGTTTTACCACTGATATTCCTTTGTCAATCTCTTACCCCTCCATATGTCTTCCCTGCTATATCTACCAAACAGAGAAAATCATATCCATCTCCTACTCTTTCTCCAAACCAGTGATTTGCACAAGATGTATAAACAGCATTTGCTGGGAGCTTTTTAAGAGATCCTCACAGGTAAATGCTAAACACTGTTTACGTACATTTTCTCCAAGCCCAGGTTGTTTTCCAGAGAGGTGGGACTCACAGTAAACAGGAACATGGCACAGTAGAAGCCATGGAACAGCCAGGCTCTGTGCCTGGCTGTAAATGACCTCTCACCTCATCTCCTACAAGAGCCTTATTCCAAGAACAGCCAACGCAGGATGAAAAACGCTCCATGGATTAAATTCTTGTAACTTCTAAGGGAAGAACTCCAACCTCTTCTTCTGAAGCTAAGCAATTGTAGTCTTCTATCAGTATGAATAACTTTAACTGGAATTTGGGCTGGAAATTCAAAGAGGTAAGTCACTTTCTCCAGCCTTAAACAGCTTGGGTTGTGGTTGGTTGTGAGATCCAATAGATCCCTGTCTCTGATATTCACATCCTTTGTTGTACTCCAGGCTAAGGCTAAAGCTGAGCCCCTGCCTTTTATTGTAGGCATAGAGCTGGCTGTGTGGAGCAGAGAGCACTGAAAGCCAAAGCACCACAGAGCCCCACCCGTGACAGCCAGCATCAGCTGGTGTCACTTTGATCTCTGCCTGCCTCCCCACCCCTTTGGTCTGGCCCACATCCCTTCCTTTTCAAAGCCGCTCTTCCCCACTCCCCTTATTCTGTGAGACTGTCAGTTAGAGAGTTCTGCCTCCTCAAGCTGACTAGTAATTGGTCCAGGGGTGGGGTGGACACGGGAACCAAGCAGGGGCAATGTTTTTCAGGGGGGAAAATGAAGAAAGAAAGAGGATGAGGAAGAGGGGAAGAAAAGACACTGTCTCTCCTTGGGTCAGTGCAAGCTCCAATCACCAGGAGTCACCTTCCCCACTACCTGGAGGCTGCTGGAAAGTGAAGCTAAAAGCAGAACTGCAAATGGAGAGAGAAAAACCCAGACTCGTAACCACTCTCCATCCAGCCATGACTGAAGCTGCTTCCATGCTGGACTTTCTAAGTTCTAGTTTTAGTTAGGTTAAGATTTGGCTTAAGCCAATTTGAGTTTCATTTCTTTCACTTGTCACCCAAACCTTCCTGATCAGTACAGTGAATACACATCTCATGCCATCTCATTTTCCTTCACAAAGAGATCAAGGATCAAGGGGCAGACTGTGGATGACTCAAGGCAAACCACCCCACTCCTAAAATCACAGTTCAGCATCTGCACAACTGCTCATGAAGCACAACCTTAGGCAATGCTTTGACTTCATTCCGGTCTGTGGCACATTATGTTTGCAATTTGTCAACAGCCCTTTGGATAGGTATTCATTACATTTTTATTTAGGACTGGGTGAGAAAATAATTTGTAAGTATCTCAGAATATATTACTGCTAGAATAAAGCTCACGTTGCATCCAGATGCAATTACCCTAATGGGTAACAGCAAATCATCCATCTTTTAAAATCATTTGTAGTTTTAAAAATCTATTAGCTCCTATTATTTTCTGACAGGCAGAAATTTCCCGATTATCTTTATGGCTTTTTAACACTTTGTGCTCCAAGTGATGTGTGTATGTATACTAAGCCTGTGTGCACACCATGGATTGTTATGTGCAAAAAAAGAGTGCAATGACTACAAAAGAGGAAATATGGACTTGGGTTCCAGTCCTGGTACTGGTCCAATGTGACTTTGCATAAGCCACTAAAATCTGACCCTCAGGTTCCACATCTGTAAAATGGGGCAATGAAAGTCTGCTCTGCTTCACAAAAGTGTTATACAAAAGAAAAGAGAGGGTGCTTTGAAAAAATAAGAGTGCTGCATGATGGACTCCCATGGTCCACATCTTCCTGGAAAGAAGTACTCCAATTACTTCATGGCCCTTGTGAAAACCTCCTCCTCTGAACATACAGTAATACAGTACAAAAACTTTAAAAGTCACCTTTCAATAAAGCACAACAGGAGCCGGCAGCATCCAGTGTGCTGGGCTTGCTTGGATTCCTGGGTGATGGAATTAAATCATAGGCAGAACCATGAATATGCTGAATGACATCATTAAACCCTTCACTTAGAGGCATTTAATGGGTCTGTAGATCAACTACTATGTCACGGAGCGTGTTCTGAATGGCATTTTAAAATTAATTATTCATAAATGATCATCTTTGATGCTTATTTACATGTTGGAGGCTCAGCTTCAGCCACCTGTTGTCTTTGAATAGGCCCCCTTGTCTTGTAAAGCCTGAAGCACCTGTGAACATTTTAACTGGCTTGGGTGACAGCCCTGTGATCATTCATAAATGTACTCAGATCAAAGCCTGTGCCCTAAAACTGCAAAGGAAAGAAAATATCAACTATCGTAGCATCAGCATGCAGACAAACCCCACTACATAGAAAGGGTTCTCTCTGATAAAGGATGGCCAGGAGAACCAGTAATTAGGCAATGAGGTCTAAGCAACTTCTCACCCAGGAGAACTTCAGTGCACCAGACACTTTCCTTGTCCAAATCTATATAGGATAGTCAGTCTCTCCTGAAAAATAAGTGCCTGGTTGTGTACTAAGGTGAGCCTTTGGTCTCTCATCAAGCTGCAGATGGCTTTCAATCCAATGCAACCAATCAGAACATACCATGCATCTAACGCTGTGCAAGTCGGGGTCACATGTTTAAATGGGTGTAGCGTAGTGGGTGTGTGAGCAAGAATATTCACTGCAGCACTGCTCACTGTAATGAAAAGCTGGAAATAAGCCGGATACCTATCAATGACAGTCACCTCATTTTATTTATTCACTTATTTGAAAATACTTGATTTTTAGGTAAAGACTGAATATATTCAAGGTATACAATGTGATGATTTGATACATATTGTGTAATGATTACCAAAATCAAATTAATACATCTATCACCACCCATGCTGTCCATTAGATCCTCAGAACTGGTTCATCTTACAGTTGAAATTTTGTACCCTTTGACTAACATCTCTCCATTTCCCCCACCCCATCTCCAGCCCCTGGCAACAACTCTTCTGCTTTCTGCTTCTATGAGTTAGACTTTTTTACATTCTACATATAAGTGAGATCATGCAATATTTGTCTTTCTGTGTCTGGCTTATTCCCCTTAGCACAATGTCCTCCAGGTTCACTTACTTTGTTACAAATGGCAGAATATCCTTCTATCTTAACGTTGAATAATATCCCATTGTATGTATGTACCACAATTTCTTTATCTATTCATCTGCCAATCGATACTTAAGTTGTTTTCATATCTTAGCTACTGTGAATAATGCAATAGTGGTCATTTTAAATAAACTTTAGTGCAGCCATTCAATGGAGTATTAAGCACAAACATTAAAAAGAATGAAGCAGATTTATATATACAGATCTGGAAAGATGTCCAATTAGAGTATGAATTTTAAAAAGCAAGTTACACAGTAGAATGTGTAATAGGAGCCCATTTATTTTTAAAAAGATACATATAAATATATACACATATATAATTATAAGTCTATATGCATATGATCATACAGGTATAGAGGAAAGCTGAAGGAGATATGTACTAAATTTGCAATGGTAGTTACCTCTAAGGAATGGAATTTATGTTGGGAGGCAAGGAATGGAGAATGGCCTTTCACTTTTTATGTTACACATTTAAGCAATGTGTGAATTTCTTTCCATTTCTTTTCTACTTCTTTTATAACCACCTACAAAAGATGTTATTTTAAAATGGTATACTATACTTGCTTCCCTCAATGAAGTCTCCAGCATCCTAACCACTCCCACTGGTAACCATCAACTAAGCTCTCTAACACTTCAGCAAATAAGAAACCACAAATATATCCTAGGGGTGTGCGCACACACACACACACACACACACACCCCTCTTCCCACTACTGGAGGTACAATACTTCTTTTTCTCATTCATTCCTCACCTCACTAAAAGATTGAGTTTGTTTAATCTCTTCCTATAAGTGAAAATATCTTTGGGAAGATCCTCCTCTAGAGAGCATATGATTTCTTGTAAAATATTTTTTAAAAATCACTGTATAAAATTCCATTACCCGAAGCTGATCTGAATGTCCCAAATCACTTCTGATAATGAGGTTTGACATGAATCAGTAGGGGGCCTTCCTTCATAGCTCCAACGAGTTCCTCTTTTCACTGAAACTTATTGAGCCCTGATCATGACTGCATATTGGATATTTTCCCAAAAATACAGAAAAGCTGCTTGGTCTAAGAGCTTCTATGAAATTTTAAAGCTAATAAAATACAAACTACATTTACAGAGGAACTACTGTTTTCCAAGCACGAAGCTAGCCACTTATATCAATGCTCTCCTATAATCATGACAAGGCCCTGTAAATGAGATATCTTAGGTTGAGTACCCAGAACTCTGAGACAGAGACGTGTATGGAGGAAGCTGATTGGTGTGGGGGTAGCCTAAGGACAAACTCGTGTGGGAACTAAAGGCTGCAGGACTGGGCAGAAGTAGTTGAACTGTGATGCAGCTGTTAACAGAGGCCTCCACCCATCCAAGGGTAGCTCTGGAGTTATCCTGCCAAGATGGCTAGGCCTTTATACCCCGGGCATGGCCACAGGCTGCCCCCAGGGAGCAGGCATGACCTTGGGCTAAGTAGCCCTCTTAATCTGTGGGCAGTTCCTGGGGAGCCACTCAGGGGCCAACAATCCAACATCTGGGGGAATGAAGGCTCATCCTGAAGGGGGGATCTTGGTGATGTGCCACACCATCCACGACAGTCACAATTCTGTCATAACATCCAGTTTCTAGGAATCAGGACACAGCAACTGAGAGAAACTAAGTAACTAGCCCAAGGTAAGCTTCAG
The DNA here is from genome assembly GCA_963574885.1 of Lepilemur ruficaudatus. NCBI lineage: Eukaryota > Metazoa > Chordata > Mammalia > Primates > Lepilemuridae > Lepilemur > Lepilemur ruficaudatus. The sequence continues at coordinate 56,963 of CAUYRT010031772.1, read as the reverse complement.
AGGCAGGATTTGAACCATGTGCTTCCAAAGCTCCTTCCCTAATGCCATGTGGCCTCCCCAAACCAACTGCCCACTTGGGGCTGGCTCTGCATCTCACCCATGAAACTTGGACTTTTACGCTGGTAAGGATATCCATGTGCCCACCAAGAGGAAGGGGAGAAAAGAATTCTTGAATCTCATGTGAAAAGGAATCTTTCAAGCAGAAGACATCTGTCACGAACACAGAAGAGGTTCTCTGCTAACAACCACACGGATAATCAAGGCTCCACTGTTTTGTACTCACTTGAGCTATCGAGTGTTCTGCACAAAAACCTGTACTCATCCTGTGTGTCTTACCAAAGAGAGGTTTGGTTTCTAATGGGTGCCTTTAAAAAACCCATTTATTCTATTCCTTTTCTACTCTCCACATCCTATAATAAACTACCAAAAATAGAAGCTATACAGGATAAATGGGATGAGAGAGAGGAATGCACATCTGGCACATGAGGGAAGAGAATAAGAGGAGAAAAGGAGGTGAATACAAGCATCTCCTCCTTGAACAAAACGTCCAACCTAGGCACTGGCATCCATCAATTACCAGCCGTAAATCACTGGGCACTTTCTCTCTCTGTCTCTCTCTCTCTGTCTCTCTCTCTCTCTCTCTCTGTCTCTCTCTCTCTCTCTCTCTCTCTCTCTTTTTTCCCTTTGGAGACAGGGTCTTGCTATTTTGCCCAAGCTGCACTTGAACTCATGATCTTCCCACTTCAGCCTCAGGAGTAGCTGGGATTACAGGCACACACTACCAGGCCTGGCTATTCTTGACGCCTCAGTTTCCTCAACTGTTAAATGGCGCGTGATGGTGCACAGACCTCATAGGGTCACGGTGATGATTAAATGAGACACAAACATTCAGTGCTTAGCCCTGTGCATGAAAAGTGAGGACTTAATAAATGTCAGCCCTTGGGTATTACTGTTGGGGTTGTTGTCACAATCCTCAACACCTGCACAACAGCCAACTGCAGCAGGAAAAGTCAGAATGAATGAAAGAAAGTGCAGTAAATGGGTTGGTTTTTTTCTGAACATTCTGCTGAGTGTGTTGCTTATAAATGGCTTTGCTGTCTTATCTTTAAAGACACTCCCTAAAATGGCAAGTCCTCTCCCAGTGTTACTTATCCTCTCTTGCATTTCACAGCTCCTGTGGCATGTCCCACTGAAATGACATCAGCTCTCCCTCATCACTTATGTGGACACCCTCACTTCCTACTACTCCATACACTGGAGCTCAGCCAGCCTGCCTTTGCCTCCTGGCTTCATGAGTTAAGAATGAAGGGCTGGATTGACACTTTCTCCTCTGCCGAGGTTCCTGGATCTGCCAACCCTGCAGAAGCCACCTTACTACCTTACTGTTGTTAGAACTATTTGTGAATCCCCTAAGAATAGCAAGCCCTAAAGTTTATGAGCTCAAAGGAGCTTCATGGCATGAGGAGTGCCCCTGGGGTAGACTAGTGTTTCTAAGTGTGTGGTCCCCAGCGGACTCCATCAAAATCATCTGGGTAGCTTGTTAAAAATGCAGATTCCAAGGGCTGCTGAATCAGAATCTTTGGGGCAAGCCCCCAGAAATCACATATTTAAACAGATTTCCAGATGATTCTGATGCAACTAAAGTTAGAGGCCCCCAGGAATACAGCATTCTCTCACTCAGCTGCAATGAAGACCCTGCTTGGAGAACAGAGACATTCTTTTCTTCACAGCCTATACCACCAGCCTGGCTTATCATGACTTTTCTTCCTGAACTTACCCAGTCCCCAACCCCTGCCCCCACATCCCCCAAATATTTACTCAGTGATCAGCAAATCCTTATTTTACACTTAAAAGTGTATAGTCTATTAAAGTCTCTGGACTTTGGTGATCCATGGAGACATATTTCATTTGCCCAGTTAGAGTGTAAGCTGGACAATGACAAGAATATGAGGCCACTCAACAAATATGAAGCACCTACTGCACTCCCATCCCTGTGCAGGTGCCATGAGGGACAGAGTAGTATAAGCCATGGCCCAACCTCACAGGAGCTCATCGTGTATACGCAGAGAACTCGATCCATCTTGTGCTCAAAGGCCTCAGGGACGTTCTGCCTCTAAAGCTTCCCTTGACCACTCAGGCACCATGGTCCAGACACATGGCTGGAAGGCCAGTGTCCAGCTTTCTTTTCTCTGCTGCTGCAGGCACAGATCTCCCCCGTCCATGCTTCCCTCTGCTATTTCTCCCCAAGGACTCCTATGCCCTCTATCCCCCTGCCTTTCCCAAACAGAGGAGGAAGAAGCATGAAGACTCAATTCTTTCCCCAGATCCACGTTGAGATGGTTCCATCTCACTAAGGTTGCTAGGTTGCTATAAGACACCAGCCACAAGGGCCTACAACCAGTTACCTAACCCCAAATCAAGTCCTGATCCCCTCAGGAATATTTGCATGTGTACACACTGCAGGGTAAAAGAGCAGACACCTATCTAGAGGGTAAAGTATAAAAGGAAATCAAACATACACTGCAGTTCACTGGATCAACCAAAATGAACACACGTGGAAACAATCACAAGCCACACAATGAGGACACGAACGGTGGAGGAATAGGGCAGCCAGTGAGGTTATGCTAGCATCTGCCCCAGGTCTTGAGTTAGCAAAAGGAACAGAGAAAAACAAAGCAGGGAAACCAAGAGTGAGTGCTGTCCCCAAAGCCAGGGTCAAATGCTGCAGACCAGACAAGGAGTATGAAAACTAAATGGCCCACATTGGGGAAATGAATCAGGAAACACTTCCCAGAGGAGGTGATTTAACGCCAGGCCTGATTTTTCTCTCTTGCTGGTACTTATTCAGTAAATAATTCTCTATTTCTGTTTCTTTTAATAATTTTGTTTTTTAGTTTTCCAAACCCACACAAACAACTTTTTTTAACCCTCCCACTCCAGCCTTTTTATTCTCCTCCCACCCTCATCCCCATCACAGGGAGCCCAGCCTGGTTGCTAATGCAGTGGGCGGGCCTGAGTCTGCTGGGGCCAGGGGTTCTCTTATCACTATGTGGATAGAATTCCTCCATTTGGTTGCCATGACACCATGGCACCAGGGCTCTTCAGCCTTGTTACCATGGAATCCTTCCTTTCCCATCCCTTACAGCATATCAGGAGGGCAACAGCATTGCAAGGCAAGCTGCCCACTGGGTGCTGGCCATGCCCACGCCCCTGGACACTGTGCTAAAGGATGCGATGGTCTGAGCCAGCTGCAGTCACGCATCTGAACCACGTTTGTCTGCAGAAGAGTTTGCCAGTGAACTCCTCAAAAAGATAAATACATATAAACAACCTTTTAAAACCTGTATCTGGAAAACAAAGTGCTCTGAACACATGTGAGTGCGCTCTCCCATAAAGCAGTGTTAGGGTTGTTGCTAACAGAGGGGAGCCCTCCACACAGTTTGCCTAGTCCCTAGAGTGCAGCCAGGGGTCAGCAGTTCCTCTTTGGTTCATGGGTCAGCAAGGAAATACCTGTTGTCCACTCCCCTGACTCCCAGGACCTTGTCCTCAGTAACTCAGTGTTCTCCTGATGGTGACCAGGAGGGAGGAGGAGGAATGGGAAAGAAGAGACGGCGTCTCTTTGCACAGTGAAGATCAACATAAAGGTTCCCACGACACAAAAGCCCACCTCCGGGTTAACTCTGTGGATCAACTGAGGGTGGGGCTGAGGCTGAGGACAAAGCACCCCAGGTGAGGGGGCAGGAAACATGGGTTTCAGTCCTGCCTCAACCCTGTGACTTTGGGCAAAGCATTTCTTCTCTGTGAGCCTCAGTTTCCTCATCTGAAAAGCATGGGCTCTGAGCAGATAACCTCTCCAGGTTTTTCCCAAACTGACACTTTTCACCCCTTAGTGGGGACTCCAGGGATGGGGACTTCTGAGTTAGCACCCTGAACATAGCAAAGTGGCAGAAAGCAGGCCAGGGAGGACGGAACCCACAAGTCCACCCCACTGCCCTGCCCTGAGGATTGCCAGGGTCCAGAGAAGTGCTTCGTCCCCAAGAATATGCCTTGTGGGTCCTGCCAGATATAAGTATCAGGAAATCTCCCAGCTGTGGGCAAGGGACAAAGGCAACTCTCATTCCTCGGTGAGCCAGACCCAGAGCTGACCCAGGCACTGCGCCGGCTCTCCCTCAAATGCCCCACGTATTTCAGAAAATGAGCCCTTCTGTTGTCTGGACAGCAATCAAACTGAAAAATTCCAAACACAAACAAATGTTGAAACTAAAACATGCCAAAGGAGATATTGATGATGCCACACAGTAGAGGTATCTCCTCCAAAATTAACCAATGTAGCCACAGGCGAGATGGGATGGAACAGTTTACAGAGAAATCAGACCGCACATCCCTCTTTTTCCTTTAACCACACCCAGAGAATCCCAATCTGGCAGAGAAATAAATTTCAACTTGTGATAAACCATTGAGAGATAAAACAGCATGCTGTAATAAATAACATAGTTATCCAAGGGTGGGGGGTTTCAGGGCAAGCTTCTGTGAGGAGTCAACATTTAAGATGAGATCTTGTGAACAGTGGGAGCGCAAGGGTGTTCCATGAAAACCAACAGCATGTGCAAAGGCCCTGAGGCAGGAACTATTGAAAGATATAATTCAAGGAAACTTCAGTCTGATGGAGAGACAAATATGCAAACAAACAACCACGAGTCCATATAATGTGGAAGGGGGCAAGGATGACAACATGACAAAGTAAGCAACCATAGAGAATGAGCCCTGAAGGCCAAGTTGGCCAGGGGCTATCAGGAGGGCTTCCCAGAGGAAGAGGTATCTGAGCTGAATCTTGAAGAATGAGTCAGGAGAAACAGAGAATGTGCAAAGGCCTGGAGGTATGAGGGGCACAGAGCTTCCTTAGCACTACAAGCAGTTCCATTTACCTGAAGCTCCAGGTAGGAGGAGAGGAGTGATGGAAGGTGAGGCAAGAACAGGTAAAGAAGGCAAACCCTGCAGGGCCTTGTGTGCCAAGGCAAGAAGACAGGGCCGGAATTTGAGCCCCCTAAGCAGGTGGAGCAGCAGAGTGTTCACTCGGTGAGACACGCCTCTGAGTGACACATCCTCACTTCCCTGGTGCGTGTGCCCATCTGGAGGGGACCAGGCACATCTCCCATAGGGCACACAGAACCTGCCCTGGGTGCTTCCTTGTCGCTGGGGACTCGGACCCTGCTGTCAAGGACTGGCTGTGTTGGGGAGGCTCCCTGGCATCAGCACGTGGAGGGGGCAGAAGCCTGTGGGCCTGGAACAGCAGGTAACCAAGGATGCGTCAGGATCCCACCCACACCAGCGCTCCCGCGAAGGCTGGCGTGCAGGGAGTTTGACAGAGAGGGAGAAACAGAGAGAAAAGAAGGAAATGGGAGAGGAGGAAGCAAAGAGGAAAGAGAGGAGACAGAAAAGAGCAGGAACAGGAGAAAGCTGGAATTGAGGCCAAACCGCACACCCATCGGGCTGGGAAAGCTCTGCAGGCTGTTTCTTTCAAGAAGAAAACAGACGTGGTCCCCACCGCTGTGCTCCCGCCACTAAGAACTGTGGCATGGCATATATCCACACACGCTGCTACTCTGTCTGCCCACAGCCGGCTGGCAGGCGCTGCAGTCAACGTCTGATTCACAACGCCCTCTGCATCCTCCAAGCTCGAAGCTTCAGTGCCATGGCTGGGTTACACACACACACACACACACACACACACACACGCACACACACACTCATGCACACAGCCTCTGCTCAGGCGGCTCCCCTCAGCCCAACCCTCCCTCCTTCCAGAGCTCCCAGCCCCAGGCGCTGGGCGGGTGGTCAGCCAGGATGCAGGTCTGCCCCCTTCCTTGCTCCCTTGGATACCTCCCTGACCCATTTCTGCAACTGTCCCAGTAGGGACCAGGATGGAGGAGGTGATCCAGACCCAGCTTCTGAGAGACTGGTTAGGGTTGCCTGACAAAATACAGGGCACCCAGTTAAATATGAATTTCAGATAAATGACACATCAATGTATCAGTATTTTTATTTGCCAAATATGGCAATTCTATGATTTATGGTCCAGGTAGGAAAATCCCTCTTTCTTTTGCTCCAAATCCTTCTCCCAAAGCCACAGATGAGGATGATGATGCTAACTAATATTTCTGAGCTGTTATGTGCCAGGCATTGTGCAAAAGCAAAGCATGTGCCTCATTTCAGCAAATCGTCACAACAACACTATGACATCAGTGTTAGTATTATCCCCATTTTACGGATGAAGAAACTGAGGCTTTGAACTTGCCTCAGGACACACAACTAGGAAATAGGAGCTGGGATTGGAACCACCACCGGCGTCCAGAGCCTGTGCCCTCCAGCCCTGAGCTCCCCACCACCCTCTCAAGACAGGGAGTGGATACAGAGATATCAGTGCGACAGAGACCTCATGCTCAAACTATTGCCTTTCAGTGTGAAACTTCAAAGGCTTCTCCCCCTTGTCCTACTCCTGCATGGCACCCACCCACCCACACTCCAGGCTCTCTCCTGCCCCCTGTCCCCAGGGCACAGCCACACTGGAGCAGAACTTTGCATACATCACGTTCAACTTAATGTGTATTTACGTTTGCAGTGACCTCTCCCAGGCATTTGGATGTGGGCTTGTTTCATATTAGAAAATACAGATGTTTATCATTAAAGGAAGCTCAGACACTGGTGAGTATTTGGAACCAGGAAAGGCCTTTTCCACTCACCCAGTGGCCCCTGCCTCCAGGCAGCAGAAAGAGGTAAGGGGCCTAGAGAGCCCCCAAGCACATTGGGCAGTACCCCATTCCCCAGGCCAGATCGGCTGGACAATTTTTAAAAAGTCTGAGTCATGGGTTCTTATCTAAGGGGCTTACTGTACATCTGGGAAGAAGAGGCCACCATGGTGGAGGGAGGAAGTGAGTCAGGGCTGGGACGGATGCATGGACAGATGCACAGGTAGGTGCGTGGATGCATGGACAGACAGAGAGCCTGAGAAGGGGAGGGAACACTGACTACATGGGGCTCCACCCAGGGGCCTGAGTCTTTTCCATCATGTGCAGTGAAAGGTTTTAAAGACAAGGAGGATGGAGGGAGGGGCAGGAACTGGATAGGCAGGAAAGGATAAGGAGAGGGAGCATGGGAGGAAAAGGGGCAGAAGGAAGAGCTGTGTGGCCTTTTGAATTCACCTGGCTCTCCCCCAGAGTTCCTGAACCTTCCAGCCTGTTACACCAGGGTAGAGATGGCCACATGGTGAACCCTGGCTTTTCATCTGTGTGATTTACCAACTGTGGGCGTTCCAGAGCTCACGACGATCAGTTATTTGTCACTTTATTTATCCAGGAGGCTGGTGCAGGGGTGAGTCAGGAGGCTGAAGACAGCTGCAGTCTGAGTCTGCAGCCGTTGGCGGTTCCCTGGCCCCATTCCCTCCCTGCGCTCCTGCCACCAGCCCTGAGCTGGTCACCACTGCTCCTGTCATCCTGCTCCCCCTTCAAATCCCACCCTCCCCAAACTGAGACCCCCGAAAGCACTTCTACAGAGTCCCTGTTTGTCTCTGGGAAAGCCATAGCACTGCTCAGAGCCTCACTTCTAGAGAGCCGGCCCTGCCCTCCAGCCTGAGCTTCCCCTGCTACAGAGACACCGACAGGGAGGTCTGCAAGAGAAATCAGAGCAGATGTCCCTCAAGAGATGCCTGCACCACCGCTGGCCTGCTCTCACCGACTTTCCATGTCATTCCCCTCCCCACTGTGCTGCTCCTCCCCACATGCTGCAGGGCCTCACTGCCAGCAAGGAGCAGACAGAAGGGTCAGGCTAGAGGGGGTTAGCCAGTCCCGAAGAAGAAGGGAAGTAAGCAAAGAAATCCAGGAGAGGAGAAGCAAAATCCTACTCACCTCAGCTCTCATGGGCTCCCTGGGGGATGTTCCCCTCCCTAGAGAACATTTGGGAGGCAGGGGAGGGGGAACCAGTGACATGTAAAGGGTGGAATCAGGGATGCTAAGTCCTACAATGCACATGACAGTCCTACGCCACAAAGAAAGTCCTCCCTTCCCAAAAAGCCAATCGTGCTCCCTATTGGAAAACACTATATAGAGTCGGGCCCTGTTTCCAGGCATTGGTAAGTTTTTTTAAAGGGCTTAGAAGTGGGGAAGGTGGGCCACAGCTTGAGCCAGCATACTAAGGAAATTCAACAACTGGAAGAGGCACTGCAGGGTTGATGGGGTTAGGAGCTGTGGTTCAGAGAGGGGAGAAAGTGACATGGGTCAGGATGTGCCAGGGAGCCTTATGTAGGTGACCCTTGCAGCTGCTGCCTCTCCCTCCTGGCTGGGCAGGGACAGCCAATCCCAGGTTCATGGCCCCATGATCTCACTCCAGAAGAGCACAGGTAGATGGCCCTAGAGGCCTCTGAACAGAGAGAGGATTCCCGTGGGGCAAGGGGGTAGCAGCTTGGCTGTGAGAAGCAACCCCAGGGTGACCAGTGAGCTCATCCTTGGACACCAAGTGCAACATACTCCCTCTGCCTTGCAGACACGATCTGTGCCTCCTCTACACTCCCACAGTGCACGGGTCAGTCCTCTTTTGGGGTTTCTTACATTGCATGCCCATTGTGTAGTTACGTGTCCATCACTCCAACTATTCATCAACATTAACACTCATTGAGGACTTTCTAAACAAATTCCTGGCACTGTGTTCCTTACATGCAATAGCTCATTTAATCCCCTCAACTACCTCAGAAGGTGCATGTTATCATCAGCCTCAATTTTCAGATGAGACACTTGAGGAACAGAAGCTGGTAAAAAACTGTCCAGAGGTCCCACAAGAGGTCAGTGGTGGAGCAGAGCTGCCCAGCCCCAGAGTCCAGTGGGGAACTGCCGCACCACACAGCAGCCACGCCTGCGTGCAAGGGAGGGACTCAACCTGAGTCACTTCTGCAACCCAGTGGCGGCTCCTGTGCCTGGCACTCAGTGGGTGCTCAATAAATATTGAACAAATGGAGGAATGATTTGAATGAATGAATGGGTTTCACTTATTCTATGTGCCACTATTCCAGAGAATGCAACCATGTCACCAATAAAGACAGGAACAAGAACTGAAGCAAAGGATCATGTGCTTAGAGGATGGTAATGGCACCACTCACTGACACGTGCCAGGCACACTTTACGAAGGTCACCTCCTTTAATCCTCACAGCCACCCTGGGAGGGGCACCATGATTCCTGGGTCAAAACTCAGGAAGCTGACACTCACAGCCCTTCACTTGTCCAGGGCCGCATCCCTAGAGAGTGTCGCGACCAGAAGTGCCCAGCGCCAGCACTGGCCCTGAACCTCTGCAGAATCATCCCTCGACTCCTAGAAACTTCAAGACCCTGTGCCCTGTGATTTCCCCTGGTAGAGTTGATAGAACCTTCTATAAGGCGCTCAGAGAATGTCGCAGGCTTTCTAAGGCTCTCCTTCAGACTGTTATAACCCAACAAGAGCACCTCGCTCTTACAAAGCCCTGAGCCCACCATGGGGAAGAGGCTCCAATCATGCTGAAGCAATCAGCAAATCATTTGATCATCTGGACAACGAGACTTCATGGATGTGGACGCATCCATTCCAAGCCTTGCCAGCCACTGGTGTCGCTGAGCCTGTCACTTCCGAATCCTAAGGCCAATCTACCCAAGAATTACCATCCAGCTTCTCTTGTCCAAGCTGCTGTTTGGCTGGGACAAAAGGCAGGTGACGACTACCAGCTGGCACTAAAAATTACCCGTGGCATCTACACAATGAGCCATCACGACAGCAAGGCAAGAGGGTAAAAATACCTGTCTCCTATTCACTCCTCCCTTACACGAAGCTTCATGCTGGGGGGCAAAAATCATCCTGGAAGCTGAACTGACTCACCAGATAGGTCTTGGCTGGCCCTTTCCTTTCCATCTTCCCCAGAAAGAACAATTGTGAGGACCAGCAGTAGGCGGGCAGTCGGGATTCATTTCCAAGCGTCTGCTTCTCTCTGAATGCAAAGCACTCACACTCTTGGGCATTCTGGCCGGAGAAGTACATCCTGTCCCTAAGACCAAGGGCAAACACAGGCTCATACTCACACTTCCTATGTGAGTACTGTTCCTCAAATTAAAAAGACTTTCTCTCTCCTTCAAAGTCTTCTTTGGCTTCCTGGACTCTTCACGATCCAGATTCGATGTCACCTTGATTGGAATGGTCCACAGTGAAGGTGTAGGGGATGCAGCAGAATAAGGGTATGTGTCCCTACTCTTAGGACATTAAAGGCCTTCCTCTGAGTTCTGTGAGAACACAAAGCACATGCTTATGTGTCCTGGGTAGGCAGAGTCCCCAGAACACTAGCTGAAAGCCAACCAGGGAAGACCTGAATTATACCATTTTAGACGGGGTGGCCCAGGGCAGGCCTGACTGAGAAGGTCAAATTAAGTAAAAACCAGAAGGAGGGGAGAGAATGAACCATGCAGGTATCTGTGGACAGAGCAGTCCAGAGAGAGGGAGCAGTCCGTGCAAAGGCCCTGAGGCAGGAGTGTTGCTGGTGTGCTGGGGAACAGATTGGCCAGGGTAGATGGGCCAAGCCAGCCCGGGCAGCAAGCAGGAGGAGGGAAGGGCAGTAACTTGGGCCCATCGTGGGGCTTAGCTGGTCATAGGAAGGTCTCTGGCTTTGATGCTCATCAATCCCCTCGGGACATGAGAGGAGCTAGTGAATCCTTAAAAGCCACACACAGCTGGACTTTAAATCAAGGCCCCGAAGCAAAATCAACCTTAACTCTTCCTCCCACCAAGCAGGGCCACCACAGAGCCTGTCCCTCAGGCTCACAGTCCCTGACAACCCCGTCCTTCTCTGACTTGAAAGAGCGACAGCATGAATTGACGCAGAAAGACAAGCTCTGCAGTGTTCAGTGGGAGGAATAGGATCTGGGTGCCCGCAGCAGCCCCCGCACTGCAGTCAGGAGCGGGGGAGGATGACGGAGTCGCCTCCTGACTCCAGGGAAGGGACTCGAGGGTGCCAGGAACCCTGTGGCGGTAGTGAGCTCTCCCTCATCTCTCGGCTGTAAAAAGCAACCGCCTCTCCAGAAAGTGGATTTGTTTACTTGGAGAAAATCCCTGTGCTGGTTCATGAGCATCTCCCCATGCATGCGCTGCAAATAACTAACTCATATTTCCCATTTGAAAGTGGGAAACGAACCACGGAGTGCAGCATGTGCTGTGCCCACGCACACGCGGAAGCGAGTCTCCTTCCCTGAGAGAAGGGACCCAAGGCATGGCTTCTTGGGCGTGGGGCCTGGGTGAGTTTGCTCTCTTCCCCGGCCCCTGACTCTCCTATCTCAGTTCACCAGGGGCCGTCTGGCCTTCTGCTCTGTCCCAAGGCTGGCCTTCTGGAAGGTATCTGTTAAGGCTCTGCCTTTGCCTGCCTCTTGCTGGTTCTTGAGAGAGGCTCTCTGGAGTCGTTCAGACCTCTCAGCAAGGGCTCACCTGCAGTTTACCTGCCTCTGATGGAGCAAAACCTCACAAGAGCCCTCCAGAGAACCTGGAGGGTCCCCAGGAGTAAAGAAGCCCAGAAAGTCTTGGATCAAGGCCTCAGCTTAAATAATAACAACTGGCATGTTTACATTTCAGCACTTTCGGGGTGCCAGGCACCGTTCTGTGCTCCTCACATACAGTAACTAGTTCAGCCCTTACAACAATCCTGTCTGCTAATTTCTACGATTATCCCCATTTCACAGATAAGGAAACTGAGGCATAGGGAGGTTAAATGACTCACCTAACATCACACAGCTGGGAAGTGGCAGAGCTGGGACTAGAACCCAGAGTCCACAATCTAGATAGCATCTCTAGCAGAAGGTCAGTGGTCCATCCGCTTTTGGGGCACCCTTAGAGATGACATTCACTAGGCTGAGAAAAGATGCATTGCAGGCAGGACCAGCAAACTATTAACTCCTGATGGAAATCACCACCTCTGTGACACCACATCTACCATCCCGGGTAGTTATTCACTGCCCCCTGTGAATGCTGCCTTTTATACGTTTACCTGGATTGACCATGCAACTCTGGCATGGCTGATCCATGTGACAGTCTCATCCGTGACCAGGCCATGAGCTCCTGGAGGTCCCTGTTCTAGTCTATCTGTGTCCCTCTGAGAGGCACTCCCAACACTCACGGTAGCATTCAGTAAACGTGTGCTGAGTGAATGAATGAATAAATGTACGAATGAATGAATCAGCCAGGTTCGGATGTTTCAGGTGTCTCCTTTACGTACTTTAAGACAGAACATCTCAACGCCCAGGTCAATGCTTCCTATCTGCCTCCCACCCTCCCACGCGGGACTGAAATAGATACAATATAGGCTCTCTTTCTTCCTTTTATTGCATTTAATTCCATGTTTCAGTTTAATTAAAAAAACACAATAGCTTAAAGTGTTGAATCTTGATGCACTGTGCTTGTCATGAATATTTATCACTCTGGGCTATATAAAATTGAATAATTATTGGCAATTAAAAGAAGGTCAACAGAAGGCTTTCTGGAACCCTCCACCAAGGGAAAGGGGAAGAAATGGGACACTACAGCCGAGAGCCCTCAGCAAGGACTCTGCAGGAGAGGGAAGAAGGTCCCGGCTGACAAGGCAGAATCCACTGCTGAGAGAGCCATCCGAGACCCTGAAGAGAGGCCCAGAGGGTTCGAAGCAAGACTGTTCTACCCATTAGTCATTTATTTAGATAAAGAAAAAGAGGATCTGGTATGAAGAGGATCCAATGGACAACACAGAATTCCAGGAGATGATTAAGAAAGGGAAAGGTGAGCCTTGGCCACGTTACTCTACCTGCCTGAGTAGGTTTCCTTCTCTGCTGCCCACCTTAAGTTGTTACAAGATAAAAAGTCCATGTAAAGAAAGTTACCAAAGCTCTTTCAAGACAGACGAGGTTCTCAGCAGCCCTGATCGGCCTACATGGGCCACCCCAACAGCTTTTATTTCTCTCCCCACAAGAAAGAGACTCCAGTTCTCACGTCATCTAATTTCTACTTTAGATGGAACTTCGAAGGTAAAATCCACAGTCCTACACACAGGTTAAACCCCGGGCAGCTACCCAAACAGATCCCAGGACTCTGCTGAACACTGCTCCCCACAGCAAAGTTCCTCCCTATGGTGGGACAAACTCAGCCTCCCTGCAACTTCTAATCATCAGTCTCACTTTTGTCCTCTAAGGCCATAAAGAACAATTCTTATCCCTCTTCTACCTAAAACCTTCAAATGTTGAGAGCTCTCAACCCAGGGTCTTCTCTCCTCCAGACTAAATGAACCTATATTTTTAACAGTTTATTTCACAATGGGGTTCCAGTGTCCTTCTCTGTCCTGGTCTCCCTCATTGAAGGATTCTGTCATTTGGCTTGGGCTCCCAGACATGAACACAACACAGCAGAGGGGAGAAAACACAGCAGGGCCTTGCAACAGACACGTTGCTGTTATTCTTTAAACTTTGATAGTATTAACTTTGGGGATTACCACAGCTTGCCACTGACTCATTTTTAACACATCATTCAATTATTGCAACAATATATTTTGTGCATATTATATTCTATGGGCCAGGGACTGCTGGGAAAGACATGGTCCTTGCCTTTAGGAGGCTAACAGTAGGGGACGGGGGGACAGAAAGTCCTAAGCACAACCCTCATTAGATTAGAACCAGAAAAATCATCAAAGAGGCAGGTAAGATACTCAAAACCATGCGGCACTCCCAGTTTAACTCATTTTCCAGCTCTGGACACTTTCCATCATCCTAAATGATTCTCTGGCCCCCAAACCCTCACCCTAGGGATTTGGTTATCAGAAACAGATTGTTTTTAATCTCCCCTTCTTTTTCATCAATAATAGTCATATACATTAATATTGACAGTACATGTACTATGTGCCAGAGACATGCAAGCACTTTACACGTATGACCTCACTTAATGGCTGCTTTCCCAGCTCTGAACTTTCTGGAAGTCACTCGTGTGGACTAGGTCTAGTTCACCCAACCACTCAACCCCAAATAATGGGAACCTGCTCACTTGAATAGTGTGTTCTATTACTGAAACTTCATGCCATTGTCACACACTACCATTCCCTGAGGGCAGAAGCAGGAAGACATGAAATGTTGAGATATTTTCCTTGTTTATTCTTAAAGTACATTCTCTTTTTTGTTGATTCAATGGTTCTATGCCCAGTTAAGAAACTTAATTTTGTCATCTTCAAAATTATTTAATTGCTTGAAGACCAGGCCATGCACACATGTGTTGAACACTAACATTGATTCTATCACTACTAGAATGCAAGCTCCCAGGAAGCGGGAGTGCCTACTGCTTTACACAAATGTCTGCTCATGCACCATCCCTCATACTTTGTTGCATAAAAGAGAAAAAGTTGAAAATCTTAGATGTGTAATAATTTCAGTGGTCCTCTTTGCTAATAAGTGCATGTGCACTCTCTCTCTCTCCCTTTCTCTCTCTGCTTGATTTCCAAGAATGGGAATGGATGATCTTGAATCATCCATACTTTCTTCAGAAGGTCATACTCAGAGATAATTGTCCACTGTCAGGTTACTGGCTACAGACCCGGGGTGGGATAAAGGTTTCTGCCTTATGGAACAACAGGATAATGGCAGACAATGGCCTCATTCCTCCCACACTTCACCCTCTGAGCCAACCCCTCTGAAAGCCAGCCCTAGAGACCAGAGAGTGTTTAATGTTTCAGCGATGAAGATGATGATGGCTCAGGAGACTTCAGGCAGGCAACTTCTCAGCCCAAAATCTCAGCCTCTTCTTCAACAAATGTTTCTGCCACACAACGAATGCACCAGGTTCCTGGGTAGCTGTGATACAGTAGCTAATGTTGGAGGAGTGTCCCAAACACATTAAAACACTGCAAAACACACTGGCATGCATCTTTCAAAGAGTAGAAAAACCTCCTGTATCCTGTTTCTTCTTCAGTCCTTTTCTTTGATTGTCCTATATTGTTTTTGCCTCAAGTGGAACCATCCTAATTCAGTCAGGACTAGAAAGCTGAACAAATAGCCTCAGGATAGACTTGGCAAAAGAGAAAGCAAATCAACAGGAGGACTGGCCCTCCTGCAGAAAGCCCAGGCTGCATGGGAGCAGCAGCTCTTCCAAACACTCCTGGGTCAGGTTCAAAACAGAGTCCAGCTCAGCCACAGGAGATAAATCTGACTTGTCGCCACAAAATGTTGTGCTTCTCTGGGGTGAGGAGGGGTGCTTACAGCCTCCACTCCAGCCTGAAGCTTGCTCACCCCTCCTACTCCTGTGTCCCAGTGAGTGTTGGACAGCCATGACTTGCACAGCACTGACACCACCAAGACACCAAGGAGGATGTAGCAGTGACCATTAATCTCATGCCCCAGCCATTGTGCTCTCAGCAACCAGCATCAACTGGCATAATGTAATGGTATCTCCAAAATGGAATTAAAATAAGAGGTAGCCCAGAGCAGAGGAGCCTCACAGGATCTAGATGGAAGGGAAAAGAAGATACCTACCACCATTCTGCCACTGGCAAGAGAATGAGATTGAGCTGGAATCCAACATCAAGATCAATTCCTAGAAACAGATACAGATTGAGAAAGAAACAGAGATGGAAATTCAATGCCCTAGGCTTATAGGAAGATTTTGGAGTAACTGTTCTCTTCTTTAGCATTTTTTTCTTTCATTTACTCTCCCTCTGAGTGCAACAGAAAGAGTAAGGCCTGATTCCCAGCAGACACGGGTTTTCCTCCAGCCTCCAGCCCTCACTAGCTATGTGACCTATCACAAGTGACCTCGGCTCTCAGAGTGCCTGCAATATAGCAGCCACCCAAGAAATTCTTCTTTCACTCTCTTTCACCTCCTTCTCTCTCTTGCTTCTCTTGTTCTTACTCATGTTATCATCATTATTCCTTCTATATATTAGCTTTTTTCCATACAATCAGAGACAATCTGATTGTTAGACCTGAAAAAGAGTCTTTCATCCCTAACCTGATGAAAGATATTCATAATCACCTACAGCAGATGTGATAATTCACAGTGAAACACTGAATGCCTTCCTACAAGATAAAGATGTCCAGTATCACCATTTCTATTCAACACTGTGGGTAGGTCATAACCTGTGCAAGAAGGCAAGAAAATGAAACAAAATGTATAAAGAAAAGAAATTCATGAAATACCTTTCACTATTCACAGACTACATGATGATATACAAAGAAAATCCAAAAGACTCTAAAGACAATACTAGCAACAAAAAGTAGAAAAGGAAAAAAAATATTTAATTCCCACTTAAAATGGCATCAAAAAGCATCAAATTCCTGAGAATAAACCTACTGAAAGATTTATAAGACCTTTCCACTAAAACAGTATGAAATACTGCTGAAAGAAATTAAGGAAAACTAAAAGAATGTCAATTTTCCTCAAACTGACTGATTGACATAATATACTCCTGCCCCCAAATCCTAGCAGGCTTTTTATGGTCAAAATTAGCAAGTCAATTCTAAAATGTATGTATAAATGCAAATGGTTAAGAACAGCCAAGACAAATGTAACAAAAAAAAAAAGGACAATGTTGGCAAGTTTAAATAACCAAACAATAATATTGATGGTGAAACTATAGTATATTAAGACAGTGTGGCATCGGTGTTAGGATAGGAAATAGACCACAGGAACCAAACAGAAAATTGACAGACACACATAAGTAAAGATATCTGATTTGCAACAAAGATATCTTTTCAATAAATGGTTCTAGGTCATTTGGAGTTCTATATGAGGAAAGAAAATAAATTTGAGTGTCACATCAGCCACTCAACACATAAAAAAAGAAATTCCAGATGAATCATGGGCCTGATGTGAAAGTTAAAACACTAAAGCTTCTAGAATAAAACATAGGAAACTATCTTTCTGACCTTGGAATAAGCAAAGATTTTATAACCTTAAAAGAAAAAGTTGATAATTATATTTCACTAACATTAACAACATCCCTTTATAAAAATGTACCATTAATAGAATAAAAAAGCAAAGCAAAGACTGTAAGAAGATACCCACATTAAACATATCTGACAAAGACCTTAAATCCAGAAGACAAAAAACTCTTACAAATCTAACTTAAAAATAGGCAATGTAAAAATGGACAAAAAATTTGAACAGGCATTTCACTAAAGATGATATCCAAATGGCCATTAAACATATGAAAAATGCTCAAAATCCACAAGTAGTTACATTAAAAACAACAATGGGATACATCACCCCACCTGAAAGAATAACTACAATTTTAAAAATATAAAAATATCAGGTATTAGCAAGGAAGTAATACAATTGGAAATCTCATACATTGCTGGATGATCTATAATTGGTACAATCACTCTGGAAAATTATTTGGTAGTATCTACCAAAATCTACTCTATGACCCAGCCATTCTACTCTTGGGTATATTATCAAGAAAAATGAGTATATATGTCCAAAAAAATGTATAAGAATGTTCATATAGCCAAAAAAACTGGAAACAACCCAGATGTCCATAAATTACAGAATGGGTAAATAATTTAGGTGTAATCATACACCGTAATGCTATACAGAAATAAAAAGAACAAACTAAAGCTCTATATGTCAACAGGGATAATTGTCACAGGCATAATGTTAGGTGAAAAGAAAATAGAGATAAAAGAAAACATACTATACATATTAGCTACCTATTGATGTGTAACAAATTCATCCAAAAACTGGGTGGCTTAAGACAACAAATGTATATTGTCTCACAATTTCTGTGGGGCAGGAGTCCAGGTACACCTTACCTGGGTCCTCCTGCTCACGGTTTCTCACAAGGCTTCAATCAAAATGTCAGCCTAACTAAAGAAATCTGAAGGCTCAACCGGGGGAAGATTTGATTCCAAGATCACTCACATGGCTGTCAGGCCAAGAGCCTCAATTTTTCACTGGATGTCACCAATAGGGTAGCTCAGAACGTGGCATCTGGCTTCATCACAGCAAGCAAGAAGAGCCAGAGAGTGTGCAAGCAAAATGAAAGCCAAAATCTCTTGTAACCTAATCTTGGAAGTGATATCCCATTGCTTTTGCCATATCCTGTTCACCAGAAGCAGATTATTGGGTCCAATCCACACCCAAGTGGAGAAGATTATACAAGGACATGAACATCAGGAGGCAAAGACTGTTGGAGCAATGTTAGAACCGTATATAGTGGCTGCCTACCACACTGCATTATTCCATTTATATGATTTTCAAGAACAGGCAAAACTTGATAGAAGTCAGAATATTGATTGCCTCCAGGGGGAGAGGCTATTGGTGTATAGGGGTCATAAAGAATCTTTCTGGGGTGCATAAATGTTCTCTATCTTGATCCTATTTGGGTGGTAGAGTAACACCAGTATAATCATGTGTAAAAACTTCATTGAGATACACACTTAAAATTTGTGCATTCTAGCTAATGCATTTCAAAGAATTATTAATTTACTTTCTTGGGTGCATGATATATAAAGTTATAATTTTGTGACATCAGCAACTAAAAGGGGTAGGGACAGAGCCATTAATGGAGCAGAGATTTTGCATGTTCTTCAAGTTAAGCTGGTATAAATTTAAGTTACTGTTATAACTTTAGGATATTAAATATAATCCCCATGGTGGCCACAAACAAAATAGCTACAGAATATATACAAAAGGAAATGAGAAAAGAATTTAAATGTTAACTACAAAAAAATCAACTAGGGACAAAAAAGACAATAATGTAAAAAATGAGTAAGAACTAATAAATTAATTCAGCAAAGTAGCAGGATACAAAGTCAACACACAAAAATCAGTTGCATTTCTTTACACTAACAATAAACAATCTGAAAAAGAAATTATGAAAACAATTCCATTTACAACAGCATTACAAATAATAAAATACTTAGGCATTTACTAAAGACAGGAAAGATTTGTACAACGAAAACTATAAAACATTGCTGAAAGAAATTAAAGAAGACATAAATAAATGGAAACATACTATGTTCATGAATTTGAAGACTCAACATTGTTAAGCTATTACATAGTGCTATCCAAAGCAATCTGCAGGTTCAGTGAAATCTCTATCAAAATCCCAATGACATTTCTTGAAGAAACAAAAATGCTCATCCTAAAATTCATATGGAATTTGAAATTAAAGGGACCTAAATAGCCAAAAATTCTTGAAAATGAAGAACAAAGCTTATGCCTCCTGATTTCAAAACATACTACAAAGCTACAGCAATCAAACAACGTGGTAATGGCATACAGACAGATATATAAACCAGTGGAGTAGAATAAAGAACCTGGAAATAAACCCTCATTTACATGGTCAAACGATTTTTGGCAAAGGTTCCAAAACTACTCAATGGGGGAGGACATTCTTATCAACAAATAGTGCTGAGAAAAGTGGACATCCACATGCAAAATAATTAAGTACCTAACACCATATATAAAATTTAACACAAAATGAATCAAACACCTAAACATAAGACCTAAAAGTATAAAATTGTTAGAAGAAAATATTCATTACATTGGATTTTTGTGTAATTTCTTAGATATTACACCAAAGGCACAGTGAACAAAAGAAAAAGACAAATTGGCTTCATGAAAATGTTAAAATTTTGTGCATCCAAAGATGCTAACAACATTAAAAAGGCAACCTACAGGCCGGGCACAGTGGCTCACGCCTGTAATCCTAGCACTCTGGGAGGCCGAGGCGTGTGGATCACTCAAGGTCAGGAGTTCGAAACCAGCCTGACCAAGAGCGAGACCTCATCTCTACTATAAATAGAAATAAATTAATTGGCCAACTAAAAATATATAGAAAAAATTAGCCAGGCATGGTGGCACATGCCTGTAGTCCCAGCCACTTGGGAGGCTGAGGCAGTAGGATCGCTTGATCCCAGGAGTTTGAGGTTGCTGTGAGCTAAGCTGATGCCACGGCACTCACTCTAGCCCGGGCAACAGAGTAAGACTCTGTCTCAAAAAAAAAAAAAAAGGCAACCTACAGAATGTGAGAAAATATTTGCACATCATATATCTGATAAGGGATTGGTATCTAGAATATATAGAGACTTCCTAAACTTGACAACAATAACAATGACCCCTATTTCAAAAATGGGCAAAGGAATTGAATAGAAATTTCTCCAAAAAGAAGACATCCCAATGGCCAATAAACACATGAAAAGATGCTCAACATCACTAATCACTAGAGAAATGCAAATCAAAATGACAATGAGATATTCCACTTCACACCCATTCAGATGGCTACTATCAAAAAAACACAGAAAATAACAAGTATTGATGAGGACGTGGAGAAATCGGAATCCTTTTGCACTGTTGGTACAGCTACTATTAAAAACAGTATGGTGGTCCCTTTAAAAATTAAACATAGAATTATCATATAATGTAGCAATTCCACTTCTGTGTATATACCCAAAAGAATTGAAAGCAGAGTCTCAAAGAGATACTTGTATACCAGATATCCATGTTGTTAGCAGCATTATTCACAATAGCTGAAACATGGAAGCAACCGAAGTGTCCAGCCACAGACATGTGGATAAGCAAAATGTGGTATGTACACACAATGGGATATCATCCAGCTGTAAAAAGGAAGGACATTCTGATACACACTACAACATGGATTAACCTTGAGTACCTTATGCTAAGTAAAATAATCCATTCACAAAAATACAAATACTGCATGATTCCACTTATTGAGGTAGTTACAGCAGTCAAAATCGTAGAGACAGAAAGTAGAATGGCGGTTGCCAAGGGCTAGAAGGACAGGGAATGGGGAGTTATTATTTAATGGGCACAGTGTTTCAGCTTTACAAGAGGAAAAGGGTTCTGGAGATGGATGGTGGTGAGGGTTGCACAACATTATGAATGTATTTAATACTACTGAACTGTACACATAAAAATGGTTAAGATGGTAAATTTTTACATTGTGTGTGTTTTACCACAATAAAAAAATAATCATTTTTTAAAACCTGTGCACTCTAGTGTGTGTATATTATACATCTATAAAAACGTCGGGGGCAGGGGGGAAAGCTTCTAGTCCCCTTCTGTAAATATGTCTGAGGATTTGAAGGTCCAGAAAGATGCGCTGATTTCCCAAAGGACATGGACCAGTTTTGAGTGGCAGTGCTTCTCTCTGCTGCACAGAGCTGGCTCCTTCACCAGGCAGTGTGTGTGCATGTCAACTGTCACACACATTAGCTGAATCTCCCTCTGGTCGTACCACCTGAAGAGAACCATTTGCTCTCGGAGGCAGGGAACTACACCCATTTAAGTTGCCTTAACAGTCCTAATGTCAGGGTTGCACCTGGAGAAACATCTCTAATACCTGACAAACCTATCAGAAATCAGTTCCACACTAGGAGTTACTCTTCCTACACTCCTTTTACCTTTGGTGCCTACAAATGATAAACAATTAAAATGGCAATTATTCTTGTCCTTCTAATCCAAATTTGAGAAAGTCTAGATATGATCCGTGTTATAAACTTTTGCACTGAGTTTAAAAAGTGTTTAGTAAGTTTTGGGGGAAAAATACAAATGGTACATTTGCCCCACTTAATTACAGTTAACTTTGACAAGACAGACAGCATGTTCAGGCTTTACAGGTGTATCTCATTGAATGTGAACATCAATACTGTGAAGGAGGTACTAAAATTCATGCCCATTTTGTAAATGAAGACATTTAAATGTAGAGAATATAGGCAAGTTGTCCAAGATCATATAGCTATTAAGAGGCTCAACCAGGATCAAATCCTTGTCTTTCTATTCCAAAGCCTTGATCTTAACTAATTCACTACATTATTCCCCATGCAGCACTTAAAAAAGAAAAAGAAAAAGAAAAAAACTGCTTAGTAGTTCTAGGTGTCCCAGTCATAAATGGTCCTGATAGAATCAATAAAGCAGACCCAGAAGGGCCCCCTTAGCAGTCACATTGAGTTACTCTAGGTGCTAGGAAGAACAAGCTTGGATTCTAAATGCATTCAATAGGATTTACTAATTAAAATCTATACACGTGTGTACATGCACACACATACACACACACAAGCCTGTCACAATAAAGTACAATAGCAGAGCTCCAACCAGGTGCTCAGCTGAGTCAGAAGGCCCAGACTTTTGAGATCAGAGACCAACCTGTTCACTCTAAGTCTTAGAAGCACAATGAAGGGGACTTGAACTCAAGCAGCACACAAAATACAGAAGACTCAGGGGAAGCTCAGCCAGGCGACACAAATGGAGAGTGGTAGGCTTCCTTAGATGCATCTATTGCCAGGTGGGGCACCAGGGCAGCAGCCTCCAGAGGTGCTCCATGGCAAAGCACCCACGGCCCTTAGAACCTCGTGAAGCACTAAGCCAACCTACACCATCGTACAGACTAGGACCAGTTATACCAAGAAAATGTGGCTAGATCACATGAATGTAACTTGAAATCAGTCAGTGAACCCATGCAAACAACAACAGCAAACAAGTCTGAACTACACGTTGGCCATTTACTCTGGGGTTATTTTTTTTTTCATTTTTAATACTCAGTTGTTACTTTTTTATTCATTTATCACCCTGAGTTTGATAAGAAAAATCTATTAGATAATACATTTTAACTGTGAAAAATCTAGTCATTAATTTTTTTTTCTGTAAAAAGGAACACTGCTCAGTTACTTTTGCAGTAGATCTTCTAGCGTGACCCTTGGGTAAACCAAGACATAAAACAGAGAAGAATGTCTTCTCTCTCCTGAGGAGTTTACAGTCTGGAGAAAAAGAAGATGGGAGACAGGTAGAGAGAAACAGGATCGAGGGAGGAGGGCCGGCAGGTAGCTCTCAGGAGAAGGGAGCGGACAAACAGAGAAGCAGGGGTGCAGGAAGGTAGGGCATCAGCAGAGGACAGCAGCTGGGGAAGAGGATACTATTATGGGGCCTGGAAAGCAAGCTCCGTCAGGTCAGTGCACACACAAGCATGGTCCCTTGCATGTGTAAGTGCACACCTACTAGATGCAGGGCCCTGTCCCAAAGTTAATAACATTCGAACATAAGTAGTTCCCATACATTTTATAATGTCTCCTCACTGAAGCACCATGTTTATTCTCTTCATGACACCACCACAATTTTAACCATATACTTTTTATTTACTTGATAATTGTCTCCAATACACACACTCTCTCTCTCTCTCTCTCTAAGCTGTAAGCTGCATGAGAGCACACAGTTCACATTTTATGCCCCTAATTCTCAGCTCTGCCATTTTCTAGCTGTGTAACCTTAGGCAAATTATTTAACCTCTCATATCCAATAGTTCACAGAGATCTTTGTGAAGATCAAATGAGAAATGTCTGTGAAATACAGGATACCTCTCAGTAAAATTATTCAATTTTCCCTAACAAATACTGAGCAAGAACAAAGGGTTCAGAGTCTACATTCCATAAAGCACTTCCTGCTTATGCTAGACGAAGTTTATTCCAGCATCCCGTGGTTAGACTCTCCGTTCAAGGATCCAGACAGAAAAATCCTACATTTCTGCCATCACATGCTATTTTATCAGCATTTCATCCCTCTAGGCAGTCTCAATCCTCCTCTCTGCTCTGCTCTGCTCTCCTCCTCCTCTGGCCTGATGCTATGATGCCACAATCCAGTCTCTGTGACTCGGGGAAATGTTTCCATGGTGATAAGCAGTGATGTCATAAAGGAGAGATTGTTACAGGATTGAATAAAATCTGGCACCAGATGCGCCCTGCCTCCTTATATAAGAGGGGGAGGGAGGCAACCCCTGTGGACGTATCCCAGGAAATGGGAAACCGAATCAGCCAGGGGATGGCAAGGAATGACCAAAGGGAGAGAAAGTTCCAGTTCCTTCCACCACGCACGAGCAGCCCCATTTGGAAAAGAACAGATTTAAGAGACTTCACCAAGACAAAACTTGTTTTTCGCCAAAGGAAATCAAGGGAACGAACAAGAGGAAGTGACTACCGGAGACTCCACCTTCTGGTCTAGGAAAATCCAAGCAGACAGTGGCTTCATCCACCAAAGCCCAATGTTATCAAATATTAATATTTATCGAATAAAAAGCCACGGACTCTTCCTTACCAGAGCCTTACATTGCCACGTGCATCTGATTACTCCAAAGACGAACCATTGTGATTTTCAGCCCTGCATGCATTTTAGAATAACAAGTCTTAAACAGAGAAATAGCAGCCACCCTGAGATTAATTCCTAGAAAAACTCAAACCACCTTGCTAAGAAAGTTCTTAGAGGAGACTTTGAACTAAGGAGCACCCCATAATGTTGTTTTCCATCTCTAGGCCCTCTAAAAGCAAGCCCAGCCTTGGAGAGAGAATGCCTGACACCCGGGAAATGTGTCTGGACAGCTGGAGGAAGAACTTGACCCTGATGGGCAATGATTGAAAGTAAAGAAGCATCTGTTACCTTGGAAAGACCTGGGCAGGGCAGGCACTGTCACAGACTGGTTCTTTCTCTCACTAGCCCTGGGAACTGCAGTGATTGAGTGATTGCCACAATTGTACGTGCCAAGGAGCAGGTGCTTTTCCATAAAAGGTCTTCCTTGATCCCACAGGAGGCTCTAAAAGCCAGAGCTTTAGACAATGCATAGTCCCTCTTTCTTTCTCTAGGCAGCTGGCTTTCTGAAGGCTCTGTTCCCCGAGAGGACAGGCCAGTAGCTAAATACATGTGCAGTGCGTGTGTACTTTCCTGGCCTTCATCGTTATTTATGAACTGACTTCAAAGGGAAGTCATTTCCATCCAGGAAACACGGCATATGCTTTGTCATACCAACAACTGCATAGAGATAACTGTGCTTTTTTATTATTCCGGAGAGCAAGAGGCAACGTCTTCCAGTAGTTGGTATGGGCAGCACCAAACCATCTACCATTGATTAGAAAAAAGCCAGATGGTCTGAAGTCTCCATTCCCAGGCCACTCTCCAGTCCCTGAACATGCCACGATCTCTCATGGCTCCTTCCCTGGCCCATGCTGTCCCCTTGGCCAGGAATGTTCCCTGCCACCCCCCTCCTCCCACCCCCACAGCATTTCACTGCAAGATCTGGGCCCAGGGCAAATGGCCCAGATCCTGCCATCTGAATGCCTCCACAATGCTGCCAAGAAGGGGTCCCTCCCTCCTTACCTGTCCTTCTCCTCCACTACAGTGCGGGCTCTCTGGGGGCAAGGGATTGTTCCTTATTCTAATTTGAATACTGGGCCTGAGCACGTGCCCCTAGCATCTGCAACACACACACCCCAAGGGGAACAGGGAGAGAAGCCATGCCCTTGAGCTCTGCAAATCTTCACTCACTGCCAACTTCAACTATTCCAAAATAAAGCTAATTTTTAAAAGTAAATTTCAGTGACTCGAGTGACTAATTTTACGGACAAAGATCCCTTAAAGAGATATAAGAGGAGCAATGTGAGGTGCAATGAGAAGAGCTGGGACTCTGGAGACTCCAACTCTGGCTGTGACACACTGGGCAAACCATTTATCCTCCCTGAGCTTCCATTTTCTCATTCTAACCCCCTGAAGGAGCCTGTGGCATTTTCACATCCTTAAAAAGGAGCGTGTTATCCTTTAAGGATGACTCCTCAAGGCACTCTGATGCCCCCCTGGGTTGATACTGTCCCTTTTAGCCTCACTTTAAAACCCTCCCTCCTGTTTATTGCTCACGGTGCACACCAAGCTGGGGTTAGGTGACAATTCCTCATGCAGGACACACTGGAAAGACAGGTAGAATCTCTGCCCAGTCAAGCTGCACTTGTTAATGCAACATCACCCCAAGACAGACTGCCCCCTCCTCCAAAACACCGTGAGCCTACCCTGAGCCAGGCCCCCCAACCCCCAACCAGCAAAGTCTTGCCTGAGCCGGGCTAATTCCATTATTTTGCGAAGGCATCGATCGCCGTGCACCAGTATATCCTGTCACTCTCCTTGTCCGTGACAAATGCCTGACATAAAAGTTACCTTTGGATATGTGTTAAGGTGGGCAGCAAGCACATTCAGAGAGGTCTGGGGCAGGCGAGAAGGCTGAGGAATGGTGAAGATGTTCTTTACTGTGCATCAGAAAGATAAAAGGAGAAAGAAGAGTGGGGGGCTGCCAGGGTGAAGGAAAAAACTCCTGGTTCATTCCCCAGCAGCAGGCATGTGTTGAAAGTCTGTCCTAGTTGCTCAGCAACCAAGAAAATGCATTTCAGAGAGCAAGGGGCTAATTGGATAAATGAATTAATTAGACATTTCCGGAGTCACTGCCGTAAATGACAACAGGCTGGGGTGGCCAAGTTTTTGCTAGTAGAAATGTCTTCCCATCCCTACCTGAGCTTTGGTCCAGCAAATCCGGGGAGCTGGGGAGGACTGGAGCCATGTAACAAGGTATCAAAGATGATATACTGGGGCTGGGGAGTGGAGGGGTAAATGGAGGGAACCCTGCCTTGGAGGAGAAGTTGAACTAAATGACCTTTGAGGTCTTTTTCAGCTCTTAATATTTGATCAGTTTTGCACTGCAGGGTAGGAAGGACAAGAAAAAGAGTAAATCCCCACTCTGGCAGCCCGAAGGCAACTTAATAACCTGCTTTCCCACACCATCCTGTGGGGTTTCCCTCTGCTGTATTTAAAGCAAGCAGGATCCCATGAAAGGCGGGAGACAGCAGTTGTTAGGGAGTTTGTGTGGGAAACAAGATGTTTTGTTGGTGGTTGCTTTTTTTCCCTTCTCTGCTCTGCTTCTCCCTGTTGGCTTCCTTTAATTACAGCAGAACCCCACTGGCTGCTCTAATGATGGAGAGGACTCCACTGTGCCAGGAGGGAGCGGGCAAGAGGTGGGAAGAGAACAGGCAGAGTGAAAGGAAGGCAGCCAGCAGCTGCCAGAGCTGGTAGGAGAGACAACAGTGTGGGCTTCTGCTTCTGCTTCTGCTTCCACTGACAACTTGCTGGGCACCTCCAGGCAAGCTGCTGTACCTCTCTGAGCCTGTGTTTTTCCTCCCACAAAATATGGAGAATGGGTTTTGCAGTGTTTTGAGAATGATCAATGTCATGGCTAATTACATGTTTCCCTTGCTCAAAATTACTTAAAGGTTGCCCCATGCCTACAAAAATAAAGTGCAAGTTTGCCAGCAGGAATCTGGCCCCATCTCATCCTGCCTCTCCCACTTTCCAGACACTCCTGTTACCTCCAAGCTTTTATTCATCCTGCTCTTTGCCTAGAAACACCAAAATGTAAGTAAAAGTACTCAGTGACAGCTTCCAGAAAAGAACAGGATGGTCTAATTGAAAAGAGGCCTCAGAGGTGAAAACCCATCTTAGCCCTGGTGGGATCAGCGTTTAACCTCATGTTGCCAGGACCTCGCTCTCCCCACTGGGATGAGCTGGAGAAGAGGGCTGCGTGGCCCAGCAAGGGAGGAGCTCTCAAGTCAGGGGTCTTCATGAGACTTGCAGCTCCACCATTCATCAGCTGTGTGGCCCAGGCCAGGTCTCGAACCCCAAAATGCCTTTGTTTACTTATCTTTGCAATAAGGCTCATAACAGTAGAAACTTCACAGCGTTGCCATGAGGATCAAGTGAGATGCTGAGTGCAAAGGTGACAGCTCAGCGTCTGGCACATGAGAAGAGCTCCCTAAATGTCCATTATTTTCGTAAAATGATGTCATTCTGGATTCAAATAAAAGCTGGTCTCCTTCACCCCCTGCTCACCCTTTTGCTCTGGTTCTCTCAGGCTATCCCCACTCCCAAACTCTGTGATACTCCAGTTTCTACACCAACAACACAGTGGACTCTACGACCTTTCTTCTTCAAAGGGCATTTTTCTCTGTCACATCCCCTACTCTGAAGCCCATTAGCTGTGTGCTCCTGGTGATCTCACTTCTTTTCCTCACAGTCTCCTCATCTGTAAAACAGAGATAATAATAACCCCCAGCTCCTAGAGTTGCTATGAGCGGAAAATGAGATGACACAATAAAGCACCCAACTGGCATCTGACACAGGGCAGCCTCAGCGAAAATTACATCCCATCCCCAAGGCTACTGAATTGTACACTTAAAAATGTTTCAAATGGCAAATTTTATGTTATATATATTTTAGAGGGATGAATGAAATTTAAGGAGGAAAACGAAGGAACAGAGGAAAGCTCTCCCCAGTTGCCCCTCCCCTTAAACAAAGAAAACTCCATCATGAGAAGCATTTGACTGACACAGAGATAAACGCCAGCCTTTGGCCAGAGCCCTCCTCTTTCACCTCACGGGAGCTTTTCCAGGCTCAGGCATAGTCAGACAGGAAACAGGCATTCCAGGCCAGGAGTGGTGCCAGCCTACCTCTCCCTGACGCCAGCCCTGAAGGTGGAAAAATTAGGCAAATAGTACAGGCTCTGATTTCAGGAGGCCTCATCTCTAACACACCATCCCAAACTGTCCCCAACAGACGTGGAAGATTTTCATTTACCACTAGGAGGTCAATATTTTTTTCTTTTAAGTATGAGGCCTTTAATCCTCAGTGGCTCACACCTACAATGCTAGCACTCTGGGAGGCTGAGGCCAGGAGTTTGAGACCAGCCTGAGCAAGAGCGAGACCCCTGTCTCTACAAAAAAATAGAAAAATTAGTCTGTGCTGTCATGCACCTGTGGTCCCAGCTACTTAGGAGGCTGAAGTAGGAGGATCACTTGAGCCCAAAAGTTTGAGGCTGCAGTGAGCTGTGATGAGGCCACTGCACTCCAGCCTGGGTAACAGAGAAAGACCCTGTCTCAAAAAAAAAAAAAATTAAATATGAAGACTTGGGAAAAAAGAACAGGTAAAGGAGGGACTTTACACTATTTTTCCTAGAGCAGGAAGAGCTAAGAAAGTGGAGGGTGCTGGGGAGAGGGGTAGGGGAGGGCCAGGAAGAGGAGCTGAAGCATTTCCTTGCATCCCTTGAGCTTCTTATCTTGCTTTAGGCTAACACCGGCCCAGCCCCTATGCCTGAGAACCAACTGAGGCTCTGGGGGATTCAGATTTCCTTCTGTCCCTGGAAGTTCTGTGCTCTACTCAAGTATCAACACATGGGTGGCCATGCTTTCCCTGTTGTAAACTCACAAGAAACAATAGGTCCTCCCAAGCTCCCAAGGGATTCAGAATAAACTATTAGAAGCAGGATAAACTCTCAGTTAAAAAAACTGAAGCCCATTTTCAGGAATCCACCTTAGTAACTTAACATAAGAAAAGGGTCCCCCTAAAACACAGAGATGTGCAGCCACAGACACAGGTGCTTTGATTTGTCTCATTTTTAGAGTCACCTGCTGTTCTTTGAAGACACTCATCCCCATCCTCCTGCCATCCCCAATCCCTTTAAAGGAAATTAAAATGGGGCCAGAGCTGCTGCTGTCTGAGATAAAAGGGAAAGGAAGGGCTATTGATACGTCTGGGCTCATCCTCTTGCCAGCACAGGAGTGTCCCCCACTGTGCAGGTGTCTCTCTGGAGGAGCATTAGGGAAGGGACAGTGTTGGAAGCTTTCCCCTCTCCTTAAACACACACTCACACTACAGGGTTAAAAGAGTGGCTGGCAGGAGGGACACCTACTGTGAGGGAGACCAAGCTAATCTTAGGACCTCTCATTATCTAATAATAACCATTTCTTACCCATGTTACAGTAGCTTCCACCTTGCCAAGCACTGTAAATTCACTAAATTCTCACAATTGTGCAAAATAAAGACTATAATCCCAATTTTATAAAGGAGAGAAGTGGGCCTCAAGCAAGTAATCTGCCCAAGTCACAGAGCTTCCTAGTCAGCGGTGGAGCCAACATTCATAGCCAGGTCCTTCTGACCCAAGCACTACTAATACCTAAAGGGATCCCATCCCCTATGTCTCTCCACAAGTCATCTAACTTCTTTATTCTTCCCAAGGCTACCTTCTGGGAGAAAAAAAAAAAACTCTAGGTTACACTAAAAACTTACTAGAATACTAATAAGAGTCAGGGTGTTGCAGAAAGAGCACTGAATTGAGAGTTAGGGAGCTGGACATTAGTGTGGGCACTTCCACTTTCTGGTTAAATTTGGGCACTGTACAATCTCTTGACCACATTTTTCATATCAGGAAAAATACATAGTTAGATCATTATGTGTTCTTTCCTGCTCTAAAATGTTGTCTCTGGGTGATTTATATTTTAAGAAGACCTTGGAAAGAATAAGGAATGACTCCCTAATTGTGAATATTCTAGCCAGAAAGGGGGGGGGGGAATCAAGCACAAAGTCTTCCTTGCTTCCCCACACAAGTATGAGCAATTTCTATGATTTAATGACAGTGACATTCCCTTAAACATATCTGTACATTTATAGTTTATAATCCCTTTATAATCCCTAATCTGATTTCATTTTGATCCTTACAATTATTACACAGATGGGGAAACTAGAGTTTCAGACACTGACTGACTTGCACCATTTCATAAAGATGGGAGGTGGTCACGTGAAGGTTCGTCTTCCATTTCAGCTAAGCCACAACCAAGAGGAACATTCCTATGTGTAAACTTGCACCCAAATCCAGAGTCTATTGCAGCATGAGCCCATTTAGGTAACAACTCTAAGCTATCACCATCATCATCATCACCATCACCCACAATGACTTCATTTGAGTATATAAAAGACACTAAGTAATTATTTGTCAAAGCAATTAACAAAAGAGACTAGTTCTGTTTCAATACACACGCCCGAACACCTACCAACCTCATCTACAGGTAGGATCAGCTCTGCTGAGAGGCATTCACACATAGCATTCATGTGTGCACACACATGACCTCCCAGCTCTTTTCTCTCCTCATCTCAGCTCCTGAAAAAGACACACTGATGAGCCCTTTCCCCCAAGATCTGATTCTTTCAGCACCTCTCAATCTGCCAGTGCAAAAGGGCTTGGCTGAAGCAGAAAAATAATCCTGGAACTGTAGCTTTTCTCCACAGCCTGCCTACATTCAGTTACCATGTAACAAAGTGTTTCATACAATATAATCAACTCTGCCACCCCCCAACTCCATTTCTTAAAAAACTGTAAGTGCACAAGAAAGAAAAGAAAACACAAAACAAAACCAGAACGGGGAAAAGGTAATCTTGAAATGAATTCTACTGCAGAAGCTTATGTTCCTGCAGGCATAGTAGATATTAATAATTCAACAAAATATTACAGTAATTACTATACTTCGCAAAATCACAACAGTGTACTTTAGCACAACTCCTACCAATCTCCCTGCAACCGCCATTAATAAATAAAACACAATTCCCTATATTAAATTTGTTGTTTAAAAGCTAAATATTTTAGCAGAACTAATATATTTTAAATAATCAGTCAAGACCAAGAAAATCCTTGGCCCCACATTTCTCCCCTCTTTAAGTGAAATTCCATCCTCACAGAGCAAAAACTGACTTCATCTCTAACAAAAATACACTAAGTGTTAGGGTTTGAAGGCCTTGTTGAAGCCCCTGAGGACCACTCAGCTTGAACGCTCTACTGGAATCTGAATAGGCTGCTAGAAAGAGAATAAGAAGGAAAAAGAGTGGAAGATTAATTCTTCTGGACCATGATTCTGACCCACCTCATTTAGCTCCAGAAAAAGAAACCATAAACTGTAAAGAGAGGCAAGTTTCAGGAAACCACCAAAAAGACACACTTAAGTATAGCCCTGAGCAGGTATGAAGCTAATGATCTTGAAATATAGGTGTGCCTCACTTTACACTGTAATTACGTTCCCACAATTTGCTACATCCAATCTCTCAAGTTCTGCTGATTTTACCTTGCTATATCAGTTAGATTTTCCTGTAAAAATGCTGCAGAATAAACCACCTAAATCTCAATCACTTATTCTCACAATTATACAGGGCAGCTGGGGGTTGGCTGATCATAGCTGGGTTCAGCTGGGCGGTTCTGCTGTTCCTGACTGGGCTGGGCTGATCTAGGCTGGGCTTGGCTTAGAATGGTTGTGCACTACTTGTTTCTTATCCTCCTCCTGAGACCAGCAGGTTAGGCTGTGCATGTTTTTGTCATGGCCACTCAAGAGACATAAGGCAACAGGTAGAAACACACAATGCCTCTTGATAACCAAACTTACAACAGATGCACTATCACTTCCACCTCTTCTGCTGGCCAAAACAAATCACAAGGTCAAACCCAAAGTGGGGAGGTGGGGAAAAAAGTACCACCCACAGAGAGAGGACACTGCAAAGGCCCAATACAAAGGGAGGTACAGAGAAGTGTGAAGAAACTGGGGACAAAACACAAGCGACTACACCTGCTAAATATTTCTTCAGTGGGCTCCTTCTTAACCATCCCTTGTGCCACCACCCAAGCCATCATGCTCTCCAGCTACAGTAACAGTCTGGTCTCTCAGCATTTGTCCTTTGCTCCCTCCAACCCATAGGGTGGTCAGAGATTTTTTTAATGTAAATTTATCACTCTCCTACTTTAAACTTTCCATGGCTTACCCCTTTGCTCTGAGGCTAAAGAACAAACTCCTTCCCCCGGACCCATCAGGCCCTGCTCTGTCCTACCCACGCCTGTCTGTCTAGCTCCATCATTTACCAGCCCCCAGCCCCTCTGGTCCAGCCACGCTGTCCTTCTTCCTGTCCCCTTCAGATACCTTGTTCCCTCCTGCCACGAAAGCCATGTGCCCAGGACAGTCCTAACCCTGCACACCTTTGAGATCTCAGCTCATCTGCTTCTTCCTCTCTGCCCTCCCTAAGTTAAACGTACCACAGGTAATCTGACAGTAGCATGCACCTCTCACTCACAGCACCACTCATCACTATAGACTCATAGCCCAGCAGTGCCTGGCATATAGAGAAGACTCCATGAATACTTGTTGAGTATTGAATATTGATAAATTTTCTTTTTCCTTTTTTTTTTTATTTCAGCATATTATGGGGGTACAAATGTTAAGGTTACGTACATTGTCCTTGCCCCCCACCCCCATCAAGGCAGAGCCTCACGCCTGACCATCCCCCAGATGGTGCACATCGCACTCATTATGTCTGTATATACCCATCCCCTCCTCCCCCCTCCCGTCTCCCCGACACCTGATAAATGATGTTCCTATGTGTCCACTTAGGTGTTGATCAGCTAATACCATTTGGCTGGTGAGTACATGTGGTGCCTGTCCATCCATTCTTGGGATACTTCACTTAGTAGAATGGGTTTCAGCTCCATCCAGGAAAACACAAGAGGCGCTATATCACCATTGCTTCTTATAGCTGAATAGTACTCCATGGTATACATATACCACATTTTATTAATCCACTCGTGTATTGATGGGCACTTGGGTTGTTTCTACAATTTTGCAATTGTGAATTGTGCTGCTATAAACATTCGAGCGCAAGTGTCTTTTTTATAGAGTGTCTTTTGTTCTTTTGGGTAGATGCCCAGTAGTGGGATTGCTGGATCAAATGGTAGATCTACTTGTATTGCTTTCAGGTATCTCCATATTGCTTTCCACAGGAGTTGCACTAGTTTGCAGTCCCACCAGCAGTGTACGAGTGTTCCTATCTCTCCGCATCCACGCCAACATTTATTATTTTGTGACTTTTTGATAAAGACCATTCTCACTGGAGATAAGTGGTATCTCATTGCAGTTTGATTTGCATTTCCCTGATGATTAGAGATGTTCAGCATTTTTTCATATGTTTCTTGGCCATTCGAGAAGAATCTCACTTCTCATCACCCCGAAAGGAAGGATGTTGTTGTCAATGGATGTCAGCACTTCCAATCCTCTTAAGGATAAAAGACCCAACCTTCACCATAACTCTAACAAGTCTAGAGAGCTTAACCATGGAAAAATCTCCTTTTCTAACTCGGAAAGAGGATAGAGATTATATTACATACATTATGTTATATTATATTATATTATATTATATCATATTATATTATATTTAGAGGCTGGGTCTCGCTCTGTTGCACAGGCTGGAGTGCAGTGGTGCAAAAATGGGTGAACTAAATCTCTGCACACAGTTGTTTCCCAGTATCTGTGGGGGATTTGTTCTAGGAACTCCCTTGGATAGATACCAAAATCCACAGATGCTCAAATTTCTTATGTAAAATGGTGTTGTATTTACATATACCCTATGTACATCTCCTGTATACTTTCTTTATTAATTTTTAGGATTTTTATTTATTTTTTAAAGACGGGAACTTACTCTGTTGCCAAGGCTGGGTAGAGTGATGCCATCATAGCTCACTGCAGCCTGAAACTCCTGTGCTCAAATGATCCTCCTGCCTCGCCTCCTGAGTGGCTAGGACTACAAGCCCATGACACCACACCTGGCTAATTTTTAAAATGTTTTGTAGAGACAGGGTCTGGCTATGTTGCCTGGGCTGGTCTCAAACTCTTGGCCTCAAGCAATCTTCCCACCTTGGCCTTACAAAGTACCGGAATTACAGGCATGAGCCACCATGCTCAGAGAGGGCAGGGATTTTAAATGCTTGGGTATACGAAGTATTTTATGGAAAAATTCACTAGTGGAGGGTTGAGAAACCAATGTGTGTTTTCTTGAATGTCTAATCAACAGATGCTTATGGAGGGGTTACTCTGTGACACAGGCACTGTTCCGGACACTCAGGATACAGAGGTGAACAAACAAAATCTCTGGTCTCACTGTGCTAACACCTAGTGAGAAAACAGGTAATAAGCAGATAAACAAATAAATACATAGTATGTAGGTGGATAAATGCTATAAAAAATAAAGATAAATGAAGACAGACTTGTTGATAAAATGTTTCTGATGTTTGACTCTTAGAAATCTTTATCGTTCACTCATTGCGTATAAATAGAATCTATTACTAAATCTAGGATCTTCCTAGATCTTTGGCCAAGAATTCTCTCCAGACAAGGTCCTGCTCCAGTTTTCTGATAAGGACATGAGCTTTGTACTTTTTCTTCTGGAAAGGCTTGTGGTGTTTGCAAAGGACAAACATCTTCAGGTACTTACAAAAATTTAATTGTTATTATTTTTGAGACAGGGTCTTGCCGGCACACCACCATGCCCAGCTTACAGAAGATTCTTTAATTAAAGTTTAGAACTTTTGCACTAAATCAATATAAAAACTAATACCATTCCAATTAAATACAAATATAACATCACTTAAAATGTTTTATTTCTAGTTGGCAGGAGACAAGTGATGAGTAGCTTTTTCTAAACCACTCCTCCAAGCTAACACACCAGTGAGCATCCTAAATACCACTCGTCAGAGCGACCTGCTTGTCTGGAAGGTGAAATATGGTCCTGTCCTTACATTACACTTTTACTCACAACCCTGTCCAATATTCTTTGCCCACAAAAGACTCCCCATATGGCTCCTTTGTTAGACTTTATTCATGCTTTCTTGAGCCCTAATCCTATTCCTTTTCACATTTTCCTATCACTGGCTGGTGTCTCTTCAGTTAGACGTGTAGGTGTCTTTTCCTGCAGAACCTGAGGCTAGACTCACCCACAAAAGCAGTGAGTGGCAGGGGAGCTCCCACAAGAGATTGCCCCAAATCTTCCTGAGATGTGGTTGTTTGGGATTTCAAAGAAAGAAGCGCTTAACTCTAGCATAATCAGTCCAAAGCATTTATTAGGGAGACATACGTATAGAGAGGGCTGCAGCCATGTTCACAAAGGACAGCAAGACAAGGGATGTTCCACTGAGGTGTGTCCGTAATGAAGGGGTCAGTGTAGAGTCTACAAGCGGGTTTAGGCAATTTGGCTCCATGCCACGGCCGGTTCTTTCAGCTTTTAGAGCAACAACCTAAACACTGTATCAGTGCCTGGGAATGTGCAAGGCCCAAGCTTGGGTTCAAGCCTGCAGAGGAAAACCTGCAGCTGGCTGGTTACAGAGCCAGCAAGGCACTTGTGAATTTCTTGGGCAGCACAGAGAAAAAAGTGGGGGGGGGGGTGCTGGGACACCCTACGGGAGGATACTCCCACAGCAGGATCCATGCGTTCCTCCTCTTTGTTCCATTCCTGGGAGACACTAATACCCTGTGGCATTTTAGTAGCAAAAGTGGGTCCGCTTGATGCCTGGACCTCGTTTCTAGCCCTGCCACATACTTCCCTGAAAGCTCTGGGTGGCTTCACGCAGGGGCAGTAAATCCCTGTGGAACTTCAAAATTATTTGGCTGCCATTTTATAGAGTACGTGTAAGGATGAACTGAGTAAATGGTAGTTTTTATTAGCGTTACCTAAGTCAGATTATAAGATTTTTTTTTTTATTGTTCAAGTAGAAAATCCTTTTAACCGATGAAAACTCCTTCTCTTTGAAGAGTTTCTTTAAATGTATCCCTTTCCCTCCATGTTCAGTAGTTTTCTATTATTTCGTGTCTATCCTTTAGTGTACCATAAGATCTTGAGTAAATAACTTGATATTACTTAAATAACAGTTGTGATGGGATTTAGTGAAAAAGAGAGCCTTGGGCAAAATTGTAAAGGTGGTGAAGTGTTTGTCTTTTTCTTCCTCATTTTTCTTTCTTTTTGAAAACTACCAGGTCCTTTCCCCAGGCAGCCACCTCACCTCAGTGGCTGAGATGTCTCAGTCAGTCCTGGTCTTTCCCAACCTCATCTTCTGCCCCACTAATCAATGCTCTTTTCCCCACAACTCCACCGATTTGAAGTGTAATGTAGATCAACTAATGTAGGGCGAGTTACTGGTGATCCACTACTGCCTCTTTCATTCTTTACCCAGTAGATATCCATTTATTTGATCCTGGGCTTACCACCAGATTTTATCCTTTTTCTTTAGCTTAGCCTTATTTTCACATATCACTTCTTTTCTATTAATATTTTCATTTTATTTGCAGACCTTGAAACTAAATGTTTAGAAATTCAGATTGTAAGGGGCATTGATGCTTTTAATATCTTTTTTTTTTTTACTTTTTCAAAATGGATCCTTTTATATGACTTAGGAACACATTTAGCTGCGAGCTATAAAGACCTAAACAATAATGGATTAAATAGAGAGGCATGTTACTCCTCTTTCATGTAAAAGAATCCTAGACGTCGGTGTTCCAGGACTTGGGAAGTGGTTCCATGTTGTCAGAGACCCAGCTCCTTCTCCCCTGTCTGCCATGCATTGTTTCCATTCTTAAAAAGATTGCTACCTTCTAAAAGCACTATCTATACAACTTCTATCTCAGCCAGAACCTAGTCACACGTCCACACTAAACTGAACAAGAGGCTAACACTTCTGCTAGCTGGCCAGTAATGTGCTTACCTAAAATACTGGGGATTTTTAATCAAAGAAGAAGTGACTGGATATTGGAGGGCAACTAGTAGCCTCTGCCATAATTTCATTTTTGTAATTATGAAAGTAATATACACTTACAGTGTAAACATACAGAAAACGCAGGAAAGGAGAGAGAGGAGAGTACTCTCAGAGATAAGCTCTCTCAACATTTTGGTCTAGTCTTTCAGTCTTTCTTTCTCTTTTTCTCTCCACTATACTTCCATAACTTCAATTTTTATAGAATTATGAGAAAATTTGGATCAATGTGTAATTTTTAAAACACACATAAACAAAGTGGGCCAGTGCTATACGGAGCTGTTTCTTTAAAGTTAAATTTTTTCTCTATTGGCTCTAATACATATCTTTCCATCTATCCATCTTTCTGCCTACCCACCAATGCACCTTGTCTTTTGAATGGTTTTAAAGTTGCAGATATTAGTAACTTAAGCCATAAACACTGTAACATACATATTATAAATTAAGTTTAAATATGTATTTTGTTTTTCTTTTTTTTTTGACAAAGGTGAAATACAGTAAAATACATATGCTCCAAATTTAATGAGTTTACATAACATTTTTAATCTTGATTTTTTTCCAGAAAGATATCTTTATTGTGATTAGTAGATGAAATCTTTGCATGTTAATAACATAGAACAAAATAATTATTTTAATAATTAACATATATATTTAACCAATTCCTTATTGTAGGGCATTTTGGTTGTAAGTTTTCAGTATTTTAAACAACAAACAATAGTGTATTAAACATCATCTTGTGTGTGTGTGTGTGTTAAAACATACATAAAATTTCCTTAGGCTAAATTTGTAAATGTAGAATTGCTGGTTTAAAAGTATATGGAGATGTTTCTTTAGGGCAGTTGATCTATATTGCCAGATTGCATTCCAGAATCATTGTATTATTTTACTCTCCCTCTAGCAGGGAATGTGATTGACTTCCTCTAATTCTTTTTATCTATAGCTTTAAGAGATTATCCAGAGAATTTCATATAATAGATAATCTTATTATATTTACCAGCCTTCCTGTTAGTGGTTTCTAAAAACTCCCTTTACTGTATATTTTCATAGCCAATTATTTATTTATTTATTTTGTTGGACAATTCATATCTTTCTTTTCTGTCCATATTTTGTGCATAACAACTTAAACCATTGTCAGTTTTGTCTGCCTTACTCTCATCCAAACAGAAAGCTGTGTACTTATACCATTGGATCAAATTGTCAATGAATAATTCAGAGTTACCATGTTTGCGTTTCTCTTTGCTAAAGAAAATTTTATCTTTAGGTACCAGGTACTATAAAAAAGTCACATGTTCTAAGAACTTTGTATCAGTTTTTTTCCCAAACATGTAAATGACTTCAGGAGATTCCTTTTCTTGTTACGTAACAGGTAATGAAATTGTGACTTTGTCTTTGTTGTTTTTTTTTGACAGGATCTCATTCTGTCATTCCAGTTAGAGTGCCGTGGCATCAGCCTGGCTCACAGCAACTTAAATCTCCAGGGCT
This sequence comes from Lepilemur ruficaudatus, assembly GCA_963574885.1. Taxonomy (NCBI): domain Eukaryota; kingdom Metazoa; phylum Chordata; class Mammalia; order Primates; family Lepilemuridae; genus Lepilemur; species Lepilemur ruficaudatus. Next base: position 18,231 of record CAUYRT010031772.1, on the reverse strand, counting down.
CAAGCGATCCTCCTTCCTCAGCCTCCCAGAGTAGCTGGTACTACAGGCATGCACCACCACTCTCGGCTAATTTTTTCTATTTTAGTAGAGACAGATCTCACTCTTGCTCAGGATGGTCTCAAACTCCTGAGCTCAAGAGATCCTTCCTGCCTTGGCCTCCCTCAGTGCTGGGATTACGGGTGTGAGCCTCCGCACCTGGCCAAGAACTTTGCATTTATTCATAAAGCATTAGCTTTGGTAGCATCTGAAACCCTAAATTGTTTTCCCATTTAATACATTTTTCCTTTCTTTCAAAGTAGCACTTTCTGGAATTCATCCTGTTTTGTTTAGTATGGGCTCACTGTTGTGCACTGCCACAGCAGCAGGGACTAAGATAGTGTGGCCCAACAGCTCACTATAGAGATGAGAAAACTAAAACCCAGAGAGGTTAAGTAAGAGTCTTGTTCAAATGCATAGGGTAATTCTGATGCAGTGTTAAACATACTTGGAAGTGTTTAGAGAGACTTTAAAATCTGTTTATCTGATGAAATGATAACCCTTAGAAAAAGAGCATTAAAATAAGTTTCATTTGGTTTAATTTCTCAACCTCCCAGAGAAGGGAAGGCTACACTCCTCAATATGTAGTGTGGTCCAACATAGGGGAAAAATTAATCAAACCAGACAACATTTTTTTCTTTAGAATATGAAAGGGAGAAAAAACACTTTTGTGCAATAGAAGTTAAAAAAGTAAAAAATTTGCTCAGCTTTACTCTAAGACACTTAAGGATGGAATCTAATGGTGAGCACGCCCACAGTCCCTGCTCTCATGAAGCTTATTTACTGTGAGTGGAGAGATAAATATTACTCAGATAATCATATCCATAAAAGTATAATTACAAAGCAAGATATGTGTTCTGAGAAGGGGAAACCTAATTTTATGAGAACTTACTGAAAATGAACCAAGCTTGGATGCCAGATGGGGGCATCAGAAGAATTTTTCTCAAGCAAGCGATGAGTGAGCTGAGAGAGTAGCAAACACTCAGTGTCCGAACTGGAGATACAATTTGTGGGGCTCAATGCAACATGAAAATGCAAGCCCCTTATTCAAAAACTATTAAGAATTTCAACATGTGACTGCAGAGCATTACACCTTAAGCTCAGGACCCTTCCAAGGGTGGGGGCTGCACAACTACACAGGCTGCACCCCATTAAGCCAGCCCTGGTGAGCGTTTTTCTGTGCCAAGCTCTGTTCTAGGTGCTTTACGTCGAACAACTCATTTAATTATCACAACAACCCTGTGACTCAGGTACTATTGGTTATCTCCATTTCTTTTTGATTGCAGGTCACATTTTCCTGATTGTCTCATATTTTTTTTTTTTTTTTGAGACAGAGTCTCACTCTGTTGCCCAGGCTAGAGTGAGTGCCATGGCATTAGCCTAGCTCACAGCAACCTCAAACTCCTGGGCTGAAGCAATCCTTCTGCCTCAGCCTCCCGAGTAGCTGGGACTACAGGCATGTGCCACCATGCCCGGCTAATTTTTTTCTATATATATTTAGTTGGCCAATTAATTTCTTTCTATTATTAGTAGAGATAGGGTCTCGCTCTTGCTCAGGCTGGTCTCAAACTCCTGACCTTGAGTGATCCGCCCGCCTCGGCCTCCCAGAGTGCTAGGATTACAGGCGTGAGCCACCGTGCCCGGCCTGTAGGGAAGGTTCTGATGCTAGAAGCCACTTCCTGGTCTGTGGGTGTTGGGGCAGAGGGGCTGAGCTCTGTCCAGGAGGCTGCTGGGCTGGGCTGGGCTGATGCTGGTGCCATCAGGGAGGGCCACCCATGACTGCCGCCACCACCAGGGTCCTGCCAGCCACGTCTCACTTCCAGGGCAGTCTGGGCATCCCCAGCATGTGAGGAGCAGGTCGTGCTGCCCGGTGACCAGCCGGGCCCTCCGCCTTGCCAGGCCCGGCCCCTCCCACCCTCCTGCGCTGCCACCCCGGGACACCCCCAGCGGCTGCAGCCGTGTGACCGGGCGCTTGCTCTCTCCGCCCCGCTGCAGCTTTGACAGCGCCGAGTACCTGGGCGCCCTCAGCAGGATCAGCCCCGTCGTCCGGCAGCACCAGGAGGCCTTGGTCCCAGGGCAGCCCCAGCTCAACGTGTGCGATCGGGCAGTCATGGTGAGTGGCTTGTCCCAGGGCCGTCTCAGGCTGCAGCCCAGCCCCCCAGTGTCACCCAAGGCCCAGAGGACACCACGCTGGGGCCCACGGTCCCAGGACAGGTGCAGCCGCAGTCTCTGTCCCGTTGAGCGTCCTGCCCTCCGCCCTGAGGAGCCAGGGATGGTCGGAACAGGGAGCTGAGGGTCCGGGCGCCCCTGACCCATGGCCCACACATGGGGTTGCGTCTGCCTGCTGGCATGGGGGCCCCACGATGGCTCCTGCACCCCAGGCTCTGTCCGGCTGGAGGTGGATGCCAAGCTGGTATGTGGTGCTCCCTGCAGGTGGTGGTAGCCCCAGGGCCTGCCTGGTGCGGTCCCACCCTGCCTCCTGGGTGTGTGGCAGCCACTGCCCAGCACAGGGAAAGGCTCCAACAGGGACAGGCCTTGAGGGCATCTCTGACGGGTCATACCTGCGCAGCCCTCACTCTGCTTGACAGAGATGGTAACACGCGTCCGCGGCGTTGCTCCTGGTGCCCCAGCAGAGCGCAGCTGAAACGGCTGCACCTGGCCTCCAGGCTCCCGCCCCGCTCACCCCGTTCCACACGCAGGCCCGGCGTCCCGCAGCCCTGGGCGCTGGCGTTGGCATTTGGGGCTACTTTGGGAATGGCGTCATCTCGGCCATCTGCAGACAGTAAAACGTGGGTTCTTTCCGTGGCTTGACATCCCGTCCCAGGGTCAGGGGCAGACCAGACTGCAGCTGTAGGAGCCACTGGGCGCCTGTGGCTGCCTGCTCTGAGCAGCTGGTGTTGGGGACAGCGCAGCTCCCTAGCCAGTGTGGAAGTGGAGCGTGGCCACCAGCAGGCTGGTGCCCCGGGGGAAGGCGGCTGCCGTGAGCACACAGGGTGCCTGTCACGTGGGCCGGGGAGACACTGCACAGGGTGTCGCAAGGGTTCTCCGAGCAGTGAGGACCACTGGGGGTAATGACCTGTCTGAGGTCTCAGGGATAGCACTTTAGGACTGTGCTGGGCAGGGCCACCTCAGCTGGGGACCTGCTTGCTGTCCCCACACTGGCGCCTACCTGGTCTCACCACGGAAGACGTTCGGCCCTTCCCTCCAAGGGACACCGGGCAGCTGGCGTTCTGGCCTCTGCACTCGCCGTGGGGAGCAGGTCCCTATCTCGGGGCCACTGCGATCTCCCAGGCACCCCCGGCCCTGGCGGAGCCTGGTCTGCTCCCCAAGCACAGTCCCGTCCCCGGGTGGAGGACCCGGTGTCCATACCCGGTGCGGCTGCTCCCCACGTACAGGCCGTCTCCAGGTGGTGGCCACTGCCCAGCCATGGAGGTGGCAGTCGGCTTAGGTGCTGTCACACAGCTGGTGCCGCCATTTCCTGGGCAGCGGGTGGACTGCCACGACCAGCTGCACCCCACGCTCTAGAGCGGGACCCAGTGAGCCGCTGAGACACTCTAGGACCGACCGTGGGGTTGGGCCCAGACTCTACCACCGGAAGCCACACGGACTTACACGCGTGTGCGGCACAGGCCCCTGTCCTCTCCTCGCCCCATGCCCTCTCCCCAGGATCCTGCGCTCGGCTCTGCTCCCCAGAATTTCCAAACCAGTGAGGTGAGGGCTCAGTGGGACCCCTCTGGGTATCTGAGACAAGATTTAGTCCCCACATGGCCTGTCCCAGCCCCTGAGCTGCGGCCACCTGTCCCACTGCCACCAGACACTGAGCAGCCTTCAAGAAAGTTGGGGGGTGGGGGTCAGATTCAGTGTCAGCCACACCCTGCCACCTCCTCTTGCTGTCCCTCAAGGCCGGGAGCAGTTTCCTCATCCAAACCAGGCCCTGCTCAGATGGCCACCCAAGCTGGCAGCCAGGCCCGCAGGACCACAGCGCGGGGCTGCTCACACCACGTCCCCCACACCGTGCAGGGTGGGAGAGTGTCATCGCTGCTGTGATTCACTGACACCAAAATCTGAGGTCTGTCCCAAGGAAGTGCCCTCGGTGACCTAGGTCTCCTTCTGCGGCACGGCTGGGGCCTGGGTGAGGACCTCGCAGCCTGGGAGGGCTCCTCTGCGGGGCACGGATCTCCCTGGCAGATGCCAGGAAGAACCTGCTCACGCAAAGTAGGTCCGGGCCCCACCCAGGGCTGCAGTTGCTCTTCCCTGGGAAACCCAGGCCACCGGATGGAGCACAAGGCCATCTGGAACCCTCTCTGCCAGCCCTCCCCTAGCACAGCTGGGTGTGTGAAGGTCCCTGAGTGGTTTCCTCCCCTTGGACATGTGGCTGGGACAAGGGCAGCTGTGGCATGTTCCCACCGTGGCCACCCACACCCTGATCCTCCTGCTGGCCCTGGCCAGCCCCAGCCTCCTCAGGGTCCAGTGGGGTCACAGAAAGGTGCCGCGCCCCCCAAGTTCACGAGACTCCCAGTGACGAGGTGGACACAAGACACAAACATTATCTCCTCGCTGTGGCCAGTCGGCCGGGGGTCTGGCATGGGTGGGGCAAGCGTCTGGAAGTGCTTGGAGTAACTGCATGTTCCTGTCCTCAATTCTTGTTCCCCAGAACTGGGCGCCCCCAGGCTGTGAGAGGTTGGGCAAGTGTCTGACGCCCCCGGAGTCTGCCCCGGAGAAGTGCTCTTGGCCCCACTAGGTCTGCTTGGACCCAGGGATCTGCAATTGGCCCTCCAAGTGCCTGGAGGTAGGAAGGCTCTGGCCACGGGGCTCCGAGTCCAGAAAGCCCCAAGGGCGCTCGTCCCTGCCTGCGCCAGACGGCACTGTGGCCAGCAGTGGGCCCTGCACAGCTACGCCTGCCCTGGCTCTGCTGTCCCAACCCACAGCCCCCAGGCCTTGGCCCTGCGGTCTCATGTCTCCCAGTGGGCTGCCCTTGTCCAGGGTGCGGCGCTGCACCCCAGGCCCCAGGGGTGGGACTCATGGCCCTGGCGTTGCAGGTGACAGTACCCGTCCTGTGCTGAGCCCTCAGTTCTGGCGGGGGCCACCCCTGCCCCCCAGCACCACCGACCCCGCACCTCCCCGGGTCCCCGTCTCCCTGCTCTGTGGAGACGGGGCTGTGACAGGAGGGTGTGGGGCAGAGAAGGCCCCCTGACCTGGAGCCCCCACAGCTGAGGCACCGCCCACAGGCTCCCTGCTGGTGGGGACAGCTCATGTCACTGCTGCCTCAGCACCCGCACGTCCAGTCACGAGGACAGCCCCTCGCTGGCCCTGGAGAGCTGGAGATGGCCTCTAGCGCTGCCTGCGCCTGCCCTTCGTGGAGGAGTCTCCTTCCATGAGGCCCCCGCGCCCAGGCTGGACTGCGCGATGGTTGGGCTGGGTCATCGTGAGAAAAAGGGCCTCGGAATAAAGGAATGGGGAGACAGGCACTGTTGTCTCGGTGTTTTAAAAAGCGAGATTGTGCTTTGGGGAAGCTATGCCTCGGGGAATCTCGGGTACCGGGCCTCTGGGGTGGCGGACGGAGGGCGAGGGCAACGCTGCCAGGGTCCCCGCCCGGCTGGGCCAGGAAGACTTGGGGTCAGGACTAGGACTCACCCCGCTTCCGCCTCCCTCGCACCGCGGCTCAGCACCCAACGGGCCTGGGCCTGGGCAGACCAGACGCGATTGCGCGGCCCACAGCGAGGAAGACGCCACGATTCGCGCCTCTGTCCGGTTCCCGGTCCCTGAGCCAGGGACGCCCGGCGTTCAGCGGTGCAGGGAATCCGAGCGCGCCTTAAAATTGGGGCACCTGGAATTCGACGAAATACGGTAATACTTCCTGGACGCGACGGCGGGCCCCGCCCCCGTGGACGCTCCTGCCTCCCCGTCCCGACTCTGGCCCGGTCAGAAGCTCGGCCCCGCCCCTTCCCGCGAAAGTCCTGCCTCCGGCCTGCACAATCGCTCGGCCCCGCCCCTTCCTGCAGACGCCAGGTCCCGCCCCCGTCCCGTACATTAGCATCCGCGACCCGGCGCGACACACGCGGTCATGGCGGAGCCTGAGCCGTCCGAGCTGCAGCTGGTGGCGGAGCGGATCCGCAGCTTCCCCGACTTCCCTGCGCCGGGCGTGCTGTTCAGGTGCGGGCGCGGCCCGGCCCTGCCCCTGCCCTGCCCTGCCCTGCCCGCGGCGCGCTCACCGCTCTGTCCCCGCGCAGGGACGTGTCGCCGCTGCTGAAGGACCCCGCCTCCTTCCGAGCCTCCATCCGCCTCCTGGCGCGGCACCTGCGGGCGGCGCACGGCGGACTCTTCGACTACGTGGCCGGTGAGCGAGGGCGGGACGGGGCGGCGGGGCCGTGCCCCCGGGGACCCCTCGGCGACCGCCCGGGCCCCTGTCACCGCGGCCTCCCGCCCCCTGCTCTCTCCCACAGGCCTGGACTCGCGAGGCTTCCTGTTCGGGCCGAGCCTGGCGCAGGAGCTGGGCCTGGGCTTCGTGCTCATCCGCAAGCGCGGGAAGCTGCCGGGCCCCACCGTGAGTGCCTCGTACTCGCTGGAGTACGGGAAGGTGAGCGGCGGGCGGGTTCCCAGGTACCTCCGGGAGATCACAGCGGAAGTGGAACTAAGGGGTTGAGAGGTGCGGCCAGGCTCACACAGCCAGGAAGGGGCGAGGTGGGGTTGGCACCGGGCGGCGGGGCCACTTGTCAGCTCCCAGGCTCTGCACACGAGGCCGGCCCCTCTGTGTCAGTCTGAGGGCCCCAAAACCTGCCTCCTGTCTGCAGGCTGAGCTGGAGATCCAGACAGACGCCCTGGAGCCGGGGCAGAAGGTGGTGGTCGTGGACGACCTGCTGGCTACTGGCGGTGAGAGTCCGGGTGCTGGGGGGAGGGAAGGTGCCTCGCCACGTGGGGTGGGGTCTCTGCAGTCACAGCCTCACCAGGGGCTGGCCTGGCTGGCAGGCCCTGCAGCCCAGCTAGAGCCAGGGGCCTCCCCTGTCCGTCCCGCAGGAACCATGCGAGCTGCCTGTGACCTGCTGGGCCAGCTGCAGGCCGAGGTGCTGGAGTGCGTGTGCCTGGTGGAGCTGACCTCCCTGCGAGGCCGCGAGAAGCTGAGGCCAGTGCCCTTCTTCTCCCTCCTGCAGTATGAATGACCATGTGGCCTCGCAGCCTCTCAAGTGTCAGCCTGGGGCGACCTAAGTCACCTTTGCTGGGTACCGTGGCCACTGGCTGCCAAGTGACACCCCAGTGCCCAGGAGCCCTCCTGGAAGTGCCAAAGCCTGCAGCAGGTGGCCTCAGGCAGAGCCTCATGTGCTGCCCGTGTCCAATTAAAAACTCTGCAAGAGTCTCAGCTACTGAGGAGGCTGAGGCAGGAGGATCGCTTGAGCCTAGGAGTTTGAGGTTTTTGTAAGCTAGGCTGACACCACAGCACTCTGGCCTGGACAACAGAGTAAGACTGTCTCAAAAAAAAAACTCAGGAAGAGAATATAAGTAAACGTCTCTGCCACACAGGTTGCTTCCTGTCATCCTGTTGCCCAGGGCAGGAGCCCTGGGACCGCAAGGCCAGCGCCTCGGCCTTCTGTGTGCAGTGGGTGGCAGTAGTACCTGGACTGGGCAGGGTGCACAGCGCTCACTGTGGTTCTCACCTCACAGGGGCCGTAACCTCCACTCAGGTGGGAACAGGCTGTGCGGGCGGTTGGGGGCCTGTGCACGGGAGTCACAGCCACAGGGCGGCAGGTGTTACCTGCACTGGTTTTCAGTCGCCACAAATGTAATGACTTAAACACAACTTAATTCTCTTAGAGTTGGCTGGGCGCGGTGGCTCACGCCTGTAATCCTAGCACTCTGGGAGGCCGAGGCAGGAGGATCGCTCAAGGTTAGGAGTTCAAGACCAGCCTGAGCAAGAGCGAGACCCCATCTCTACTAAAAAAAAGAAATTAGCTGGACAACTAAAAAAACTTTTAAAAAAATTAGTCGGGCATTGTGGTACATGCCTGTAGTCCCAGCTACTCGGGAGGCTGAGGCAGGAGGATCACTTGAGCCCAGGAGTTTTAGGTTGCTGTGAGCTATGATGATGCCACAGCACTCTAGCCCAGGCAACAGAGTGACAGAGACTGTCTCAAAAAAAATTAAGAGTCTGAAGGTCAGGAGTACGGAGGTCAAGGTGTTGGCAGACTGAGTCCAGGGGGATCTTCTCTTGTCTCCCAGGGCTGCCTGCACTCCCTGGCAGGGTGGCACCTCCCTCTGGCTGCCTCTGGTCTCCAAGGACCCTGTGATGACACTGGGCCCATCCGGGCCCTAACCCTAACCTCACCTCCAAACTCCTGACGTGATCAGTCCCTCTGCTGTGAGGTTACGTGTTCACAGGTTTCAGGATTAAGACAGGACACGTCTCAGGGGTGGTGCTGTGCCAACCACACTCCCCGACCCTGCCCAGCCCCACACCCCTGACAAGTGGTGTCACAGCAACAAAGGCAGAACCACCTGCAGAAACCAGTTTAATACCAACACACCGTACCTGAGACCAACGACACGGACCCAAACCCACCATCAGGAGACCCCCCAGGGAAGAGAAGAGCAAAGTGCGTCGAGTTCATACAAGGAATAAAACAAGCGTGATGGCCCAGACCAGTATGACCCCAGCCTGTTTGCTCTGCGGCAGCCACTGGACTCACAGCCCCTCGGCACGGGCGCGGAGGGCCAGGCGCGCGGTGATGCCAGCCAGGTCGGCAGCCTTGTCCAGCTTGACGTAGGTGTCGGTGCGAACGTGGTGGAGGCTGAGCCAGTCGGGCAGCAGCTCGGACAGGAGCAGCAGGTGCTTCTCCATCTCCCCTGCGGAGAGAGGAGGTGAGGCCGGCCCTGCGGCAGCACTGGTGTCACCCAGCCCAGCCCCCAACCTCCAGGCACGTCTGCAAAGCCATAAGGGGTGCACTCATGCCCGTCTACGGGCCTTGAGGCTGAGGGGTCTGAGCAGGGGCCAAGCCTGGGGTCGCTGTCTGTGCCCTTGGGGACTGGAGGAGTGAAGCAGTGGCAGGGGAGCCAGGTAGGGGACCTTGCCGCCAAGGCCCCGCAGGAGGAGGCCCAAGCAGCTGTAGGACCCGCAGCCCTGTCCTGGTGGCCAGAAGCCCAGGAGGAGTGGACAGCTGACATGGGGCCTGGAGCCTCGGGGAGCCGGGATCCTGTTCTGACCAGGAATGCAGGGAAACGGGCCTGGGGCTGGGGGCTGGGGAGGCGGTGCCACATCCCACCTACCCGGGCTCATGGTGGCACAGTAGCTGCCCACCATCCGGGCACAGACCACCGCCATGGTGAGCGCCGGCTTGCGCTCGGACACAAAGACGCCGCGCAGCACACGGGCCAGCTCGGGCAGCCGCTCCAGCCGCTGCAGCCGCAGCTCCTGCTCCGGGCACCGCGTCATCTGTGCCAGCTGCTTCTGTGCCTCCTTGGCCCGGACCTGGGGTGGGTGCCAGAGGTTGGTCCGTGGCAGCGGGTTACCCCAGCCCCCCACGGCTCCCAGCTGCCCGTCCCTGGCTCACTCGTTCCAGCAGGTCCTGGGAGACTCCCTTCAGGGCGTGGGTTGGGGTCGTGGGCGGTGTGGCTGGCAGGCTAGCAGGCAGGGCGGGGCTGCTGGGCTGGGCCAAGCGCAGGGCCAGTTCATTCAAGGCCTTCTCCATCTGTGGGGGGATGGGTCAGAGAGATCACGAGCGGGAGTGTGCCCAGCTCTGCCAGAAGAAGCCCCTCACGCCTGCCTGGACCCTCTGCCCCGGAGCCCCCAAGTCTCTCCAGGCCCAAGGGGAAGGCTGTGCTGGGCGACTTGGGGTCCCGTCCCGCAGTGCTGCCTGCTGGGAGCACCTCCCTGTGTCTCTAGACCCCCAGCCAAGCACAAAGCCAGACGGGGTGTCGGGTACCCCCGTGGAGGCTCCGCCCTTACATCCACCCCATGGGGTCAGGAGTCAGAACCCCACTCAGCCTCACCCTGGGCGACGCCAGGCCACGGGCCCGGGCCAGCACCTCCTGGGCGGTGGTGAGCTTCTCCGTGGTGGGCGGCTGGGGCAACGCTGCCGGCTCGATGTCAGGCACCTCGTCCACACTGAAGCGCGGGTGCCAACGGGTCAGCTGGTCATCGGGCACCTCCATGGGGGGGTTCAGGGAGGCCAGGAAGGCCTGTGGGAGAAGGGGTGGGCAGGGGCCCCACTGGGTGACCCGGGGCACACAAGAGACATGGGTTATCTGAGCTCCTGTCCCGGCTGGGTAGCCTTGGGCATGTCACTAAACCTCTCTGTGCCCTGGTGCTCAGTGGAAGGCACAGACCCCACAGTCAGCACTCATGCGGAACCCTCATGGGCCTTCTCAGGGCCCAAGGTGGCAGACCCGGTGCAGGTCTGCGTCCACTGCACAGCCGGGTAACAACAGGGTGCACCCCCCACCCGTGAGTCAGTGGTGGGAACCAGGGAGAGGAGAACTCCAGAACTTGGCCTCCGGGTGGGGACTGCCCGTGGCAGGCGTGCTGCGTGCGCCAAACAGGTGACCAGGCACAGACACCCGCAGTGCCACCACCTCTGTGCAGCAGGGATGGGGTGCACCCGCTACGCCTCTGCCTGCCACACCACTCACCCTGTGGTGCTCCTTGACTCGCTCCAGCAGCCTCTGGCCAAAGACCTGCCGCCGCTGCAGGAGGCGCAAGGGGGTCAGCTGGGGGGCGGCACAGCCAGCCTCTGCGGGGAGAGTGCAGGCTTGAGCCCAGGCCAGGCCACCCCGCCGCCTGGCCCTGTGACCATGATTCCCAGCACCCAGTGCCTCACACCCATCCTCAAGAGCACATGCATGGGGTCACAGGTGGGGAAACTGAGGCCCTGGGCCCAGCACGCTCACCCTGGTCCAGCAGCAGCTCGATGGTAAGCTGGTAATCGGACCTCTTGACGCCATCCTTGAAGGTGGGAACACCGCGCTCCTGGCGGAAGCGGTAGGACGCAGGGTACACGGTTTTGATCTGGCCGACGTTGCGCTCCTCGAAGCGCCTGCGCGAGGCGGCGCCAGGTCAGGAGGAAGCCAGGTGACGTGAACCCAGGCGGCCCCAGCCCAGGCTGCAGACCACTCACTTGCGCGTCATGTCCTGGACAGCCTGCTTGACCTTGGCAAAGGTGGCGGTCTCGGAGCGGTTGTGGAGCATGCCCACAACGGTGTCCATGCTGCGGAACATCTCGGCCAGCACCTGGAACTTGTAGGGCAGCACCAGCCCCGGGGGGCCAGGCCGGGCCAGGGCATGGTAGCGCTGGTAGGCGGGCAGCTGCTCGCCGCTGTCAGGGAGAGAGCCGGCTCGGGAAAAGCACCAGGCACATGCCCCTCTGTGCCCAGGAATCCCCACGCCAGGGAGACCCCATGTGGCCATTTACGGTTCCAACACCCGCCCTCCCATCTGGAGCAGCAGACCCTGGCTGCACAGTCAAGGCCTAGGGGTCCCCCAGCCCGGCATCCTTGGCTCTGAGGAGCACAGGCGGGGCGCACAGCGCATGCCCTGTGATCATGGGCCTCCTGCAGCACTCCAGGTCCACCAGGGCCAAGAGGTGACAGTTACCAACCCCTCACAGGCGGACGCCAGGGCCAGGGTGCGTGGGTAGCAGGCTGGGCCCTGTTGACTGCACCAGCTTCTCCCTGGAAGGAGCAGCCCGGCCCTCTGCCCACTCGGCCCGGCGCGGCCACCCACCCGGACTCACCACGGCTGCTCTGGACGGCCCTCGGCCTCCGGTGGGCTGGGTGTCTTGGCATCCTTCCGGGCACTGGCCTTCAGTGCCTGGACCCGCGCCTCCAGGGCCCGGGCCCGCCGCAGGCATGACTGCAGCTCAGAGATGGTGTCCTTCCGGGGGACCTGGGGACATGGGGTGCTGTCAGGCCAGCCAGTCGCCCCATGGCCCGTCCCACCTGCCCTTGGTCCAGCCCCTCACCTTGTCCTGCAAGGCTGCCAGGCCGGACGGCTGACCCGCTGAGAGGGCATCTCTCTGTATCTTCCTGCCCAGAGAAGGGCGGGCTGGGGAGCCAGGGGCAGCCACGGAGCCAGGGGCGGCAGGGGAACTGGGGTTGGAAGCCTGGGGGCAAGGACCCAAAGGTGAACATATGACAAGACCTGGGGTGCACCCAGCTCTGCAGAAAGAGGACCCACTCCTGGGATCGGGGCTGGCCTTTCAGTTAACTGGACCGCAATTAATCGGGGACTTTGCTGAAGTCAACCGGGAGGGGGCGGTCCACTTCCGCTGGGCCTTGCGGGGACAGTTACTAGGGCTGACCCTCACCCAGCTTTGCAGATAAGCTGGGTTTCCCAGCCCGCCCCGTGGGGTCCCGGGTCAAACCCGCCAGGGGCTTCCTCCCCGCAAGAGTCAGAGCCCAGGTCCTTGCGGCGGCCACAGGAGCCGGCGGGGTTCCACGGCCCCTCCTGCAGATTCCTGCGCAGCCACACCGCCCCCAGTCCGGCCTCGGTGTCCCCCCGCTCCCCTCCCCCCACCGCTCCGGCCTCATTCAGTTTCCCCCGCCCCCACCGCTCCTGCCTCAGTTTCCCCCGCCCTCACCACTCCGGCCTCGGTTTCCCCCGCCCGCATCGCTCCAGCGTCAGTCTGCCCCGCCCCCACCACTCCGGCCTCAGTTTCCCGGGCCCTCACCGCTGCGGCCTCATTCAGTTTCCCCCGCCCCCACCGCTCCGGCCTCAGTTTCCCCCGCCCTCACCCTTCCGGCGGCGGCCGACAGCCGCAGCCTCCTGCACGCGGGCGGCGGGGTCCCGGGGCGGGCGCGCTTGGCCGGCGCGCGGGGCGCGGGCTCGCTGGGGCGCGGGGCGCTGCCGGGCGGCTTGGCCCGCAGCGCCGCGCGGGGCCCGGGGCGGCGGCGCACGAAGAAGTCGGTGACGCGGCTCTGCTCCATGGCGGCGGCGGCGGCGGGAGGCGCGTTTCCCGCCGATTTTCGCGCGGGCGCCCGGCCCCGCCCCCGCCTAGGCCGGGACCGCTGGGGCGGGGGAGGCGGGAAATGGACGCGCCCTGGCGCATGCACCGCCCGGGCCGCGCATGCGCCCCAGTGCAGTCGTGTGCGCGCGCCGCACCTGTTCGCGCTGGTCCCCTGCGCGGCTGCGGATCCGGCTGGCCGTCGCAGCAGGATGGCTGTGGGTCGCGGGCTTGAACTGCATTTTGTGTTTTAGGGACGGGGTCTGGCTGTGTTGCCTCGGCTGGAGTGCGGTGGTGTCATCACAGCTCACTGCAGCCTCTAGGTCCTGGGCTCAAGCCATCCTTCTGCCTCAGCCTCCCCAGTAGTTGGGACAGCAGGTGTGCACCACCAGGCCCGGCTCCAGCTAATTTTTGTATTTTTAGTAGAGACGGAGTCTTGCTATGTTGCCCAGGCTCGTCTTATACTCCTGGCCTCAAGCGACCCTCCTCCCTACTCTGTCTCCCAGAGCGCCCGGTTGCAGACGGGGCCGCTGCGCCGGCCTGTGCGCTGCTAATAGGGGTGAATGTTGTGATGTGTGACTTGTGTCTCCGTTATAAAGGGAGAGAGAACGAAAGAAAGAAACCGCCTTCAAACTGGCGGAGATGTGAGCAGTGTGAGTTCTTAGAACCTAAAGCTTTCGCTGTGTGAGAACCAGGCCTGAAGCTTCGCATTTCTGGGAAACCTAAGACCCTGACGCTGGAGCCCCTCCTTCAAGGTGATGCCCGATAAACGGCTCAGCTAGGGAACAGCGCGGCCTGGCAGGTCCTGGACGGGTCCTGAGGTCCGGCAGGGCCAGGATTCAGGGAGGGCTCTACTTTTCCACTGTTTTCAAGTTTTCTGTGAAGAGCCGGAATTGTGCCTATTTAAAAAAAAAAAAAAAAAGTTAAAGATAAAGGTCAGTTGGGTGATGCAGTTGGTGCTTTGTGAGAAATGTGGGGGTCCCTGGGGTCGGGGCACCTGAGTCTGGTCAGGGGGCAGCCCCTGGCCCTGGGTTTTGCAGACAGCTGGCCAAGACATCAGTGTAGAAGGTTGAGACCTGGATTTTTAAGGCTCCACTGTGTTGAAGTTCAGTTCTGGCATGAGTGCTCTGGGCCGCATAAAATGTATTTGAGTCAAACAGTGGTGGGGGTGGGGCAGGAATTGACTTGGAAGGAACAGGAGGGAATGTTCCCAGGTGCAGGACACGGCCCTGACGTTTCACAGGTGTAGGTCACAACATGAGGGTACACTGAGATCTGCATCTAAAAATCAAACTGTAGACAAATGTTGAACTCTGGCCGACGACACGCATGCGGAAGCGATTAGGAGTCACTTGTGTCCGAGACTTGGAGGTCTGTTGAAGACGGGTAGATAGATACGGGGTAAAAACGGTGTGAACCACTGAGACAGAGCCTGAGTGGTGAGTACGTGAGTGCTTCCCGTGGGATTCTCTCGACTTCTCTCTGTGTTTGAAATTTTTGAAAATAGAATGTTTTGAAACAGTGTATTTCTCGTTCTGGGTTTTGGACAAGAAAGTTTGAAAGGTCCTGGGGCCCCAACAACCTGTACTTAGGGCACCTTCGTGAAAAACGTCTTGACCAGTGGAGCCCATGGGTCTGAGCCCACCACCCCCTGAGCCAGGCCCCCGGGGCAGGCCTTAATTTGCACAGCTGTGGTGTAGACTCTTAGCCTTGGACCTCTTCAGCTGTAGCATTCTGTTCTGTTCTAATTAGGGCAGGAATCCCGGCTTTTCTCAAAGGTGGCAAAAAGTGATCTGGGTGTCAGAGTGGAACACCGTCGGTTGTAAGCCTGCTATGCAGTAAAGAGGGCAAACTTGTGACATTTTAGAGCCGTAATGGCAGCGTAAGTTACAGGTGCAGCCTCTCCTTAAGACCATCTGCAGGTAGAGGCCCTGTTAAGTCTTCGGGCCATAGCTGTTCACCAGGTGGAGGGAGCTATCCCTACCCCTCCTGGTGACACAGTGCTCCCCACTCTCTGCTTCACATTTAGAAAATAGACTGGCCGGGCGTGGTGGCTCACGCCTGTGATCCCAGCACTCTGGGAGGCCGAGGCGGGAGGATTGCTCAAGGTCAGGAGTT
This sequence comes from Lepilemur ruficaudatus, assembly GCA_963574885.1. NCBI lineage: Eukaryota > Metazoa > Chordata > Mammalia > Primates > Lepilemuridae > Lepilemur > Lepilemur ruficaudatus. The sequence continues at coordinate 3,151 of CAUYRT010031772.1, read as the reverse complement.
CAAGACCAGCCTGAGCAAGAGCCAGAACCCATCTCTACTAAAAATAGAAAGAAATTAGCTGGACAACTAAAAATATATAGAAAAAATTAGCCAGGCATGGTGGCGCATGCCTGTAGTCCCAGCTACTCGGGAGGCTGAGGCAGGAGGATCGCTTGAGCCCAGGCGTTTGAGGTTGCTGTGAGCTAGGCTGACGCCATGGCACTCTAGCCCAGGCAACAGAGTTAGGCTCTGTCTCCAAAAAGAAAAAAAAATAGAAAATAGAGACACCTGTTCACAGAGAGGCAGAGGGAGCTGGACCTAACCACAAGCGACTGTTCAGTATTTGGGCTGCGGTGCTCCATCGGGTCCAGTCCCTGCTTTCCGTAGATAAGCTGCCGGAGCTTTGTCGGGTCCCCACAGTACTGAGCAGGCCCCACCCACGTTTCCCTTCTCTTGCTGCGGCGGTGGGCGGTGGTACGGGAGGTGGACTTGGCTGAGTCTTGAGCCAAAGCTGAAGTCTGCTCACAGCACTGAAGAGAAGCCTCGGTGGACAGCGGCCCTGCTCTCCCGAGCAGGACGCCGCAACCATGGAGCAGGGGCTGCCAGCCCCAGCCAAAGCTGGCGCAAGCTGGTCGCCGCCAAGAGAAGCCCAAAGTTGACTGTCTCCCCCATTTTAATGCTAAACATCCCGCCCAAGGGTGGAGATTTAACATGCTAATGAGCCCCGTGATGTATGAAGAAGCATGATTGCCGTGGACTGGCAGCTGCCAACAAAACAGCTCTGCACGCCTGCGGTGCTGGGGGTGCACTTCCGCTCTCTGCTCTTTGAAAGTTCCCCGGCCCTTTGTTTCAAGCCAGTCTGATTTCTCAGCCGGTTTGGAGAGCCGGTCCTCCTGCTCAGCCGGTGCTGCCTCCTTTTGTGCGCACAAAAGCCCGGGAAAGCCTCGCCTGCCTGCATTTCCTTCTCGGTCTCTTGCCAGTTTCCTTCGACTTGGGGAGCAAGAGCTGCAGCGTGGCGTCAGCCTGCCCACCCTCCGCGGGGAAACAGACTGTGCCGGGGCCACCTCGGGGGGGCCCCTTTCCCACCTGGCCACCACCCATCTGTGTGGCTTCTTCTGTCACCATCTACCCCATGGGTGGCTCCCGGGAGTCCTGAGAGGGAAAGTGTGTACACAGCGAGCTGCTGTCACTTTGGCCAGCCCTGGGCACAAGCTGGAGACGGAGGCGGAGCCTGGCAAGCCCTGAGTGGCTCTGGGATGGGCTAAATCGGAGGGCAGCTCACTGGGGCCTTGAGGAGTCCAGGACATGAGTCTGGAATGTGTCTGGCCCCGTGTGTGGGAGCAGAGGCTTGGTGTTAGGAGCGTGGGGAGTTTGGAGGCTGGGGTATGGTGGCGTTGACTCCCGTGACCAGCGAGTGGGGAGGGGTATGCCCACACAGCAGCAGCCTCAGGACCTGGCTTCGGTGCTACGGCCAGTGTCCATCTGGTGGCTCAGGGACCGGCTGTGCCAACTGTTCAATATTTTCACTGTCCCCCTGGAGAGTAGGTATTTGGGGTGACTTCAGCCTTAGAGTCCTTCTCAGAAACATGCCTTGCACTGGGCACGGTGGCTCACACCTGTAATCCCAGCACTCTGGGAGGCAGAGGCGGGAGGATCGCTTGAGCCCAGGAGTTCAAGACCAGCCTGGCAACATAGTGAGACCCCATCTCTAGAAAAAATAGAAAAATTAGCCGAGTGTGGTGGCGCATGGCAATAGTCCCAACTACTTGGGAGGCTGAGGCAGGAGGATCGCTTGAGCCCAGGAGTTCAAGGCTGCTGTGAGGGATGATAGAGCCGTTGCTCTCTGGGGAACAGAACAAGACCCTGTCTCAAAAAAAAATATATATATATGTATATGTACATGCATATATATATTGCTTAGTTACTGTGATGGAGTCAGTGGCCACATTTGTGCTGTGGGACGCAGCCTTCTGGTCACAGGTGACTGGATGAGCGGGGGCACAGTGAGCCACTCAGCCCCTCTGCTGGGACCGGGGCCATACCAGCCGTCAGTATGGTGTGAAGACGAGACAGTTCACACCGCAGGTGGTTTCAAATAGTTTCCAGCCTGGTGTCTTGTGAGGCCTCCAGCCCTTCCTGATGCCCCAGACTTGGATGAAGCGGCAGATTCCTGCCCAGATATTTGCCTCTTTTGCTTAAAGTGCCTCTGAGTGAGTTCCTCTTTCTTCCAGCCCAAGGAGCCTTAATGAAAGCATGGTCACAATGATCGATCCATGTGGGTCTGCATTAATAGAGGCATGGAGTCTCAAATATGGGAGGTGAAAGCCCTTTTCTGCTCTGTTCTGTCCTGGTTCTGCCTGAAGGGTCATGTTGGCTTGTAGGCATGGAGTGCCGGGGGGCATGGCATGGCTGGCGTGCTTTCGGGGAGCAGCGACCAGACGGCAAAGGGGCTGGAACCCTGTCTGTGGATGTTTCCGCTGGAAAAGCCTGGAGCTCGGGTCTGTGCCTTCGCTCCTTTGGTCAACCAGTATCCACGGCGCCCACCACTGGGGTCAGGAGCCTGACCACTGGGGACCTATTGCAGGGGGCCACTGTGCACCCAGTCACCCACAGACAGACGGGGCCCCTGCGCTCCAGGACTCACAGTCTCACGGAGAGAGACGGAAACTAGTAAATAAAAGATAATTCAGATAAGAAAAGAAAACCTTGACCATGAGACTGAGTGACTGGGAAATTGCTTATGTCCAAGGGGTCAGGGAGGCCTCTCAGAGGGGGTGACGTGAGCTGAGACCTGAAATGGCAAGAAGGAGCTGCCATGGCGTGATCTGATGAGAGAGTCGCATGTGCAAAGGGCCTGTGGCAGAGACGACAGTCTTGTGGCTGGAAAGGGTTGAGGGAGGTGTGGAGGCAGGCGGGCCACATCACGTGGGGTCTGGAGAGCCACTGGCCACGAAGGTGAGGGGCGTGCTCTCACCCGCTCCACTCTCGAGGTGGACCAGCTGGTCCAAACGCAGGAGTGTGGGCAGGGAAAGGCCAGGTCTGCACTTGGGCCGGGTCACTCCCCTTTCAGCTCTGAGCAGCCCCCAGGAGGGCAGCCATGAAGGTGAGTCAGCAAGGCGCTGAGTGGCGGCGGTTGGCTGGTTCCAGGACTTCCTTCTCCTCACCCAGAGGG
>CAUYRT010031770.1:0-42060 GCA_963574885.1 Lepilemur ruficaudatus | reverse complement strand
TTTTTGAAAAACAAAAAAAATTAATTTGTGCATAGTACATACAGAGTTTGATACTATCTGAAGTTTCAGCCATCCACTGGAGGCTTTGGAATGTTTCCCCATTGTGTAAGGGAAGACTACTATACCATATGATTCAGCAATGCCACGTCATGTCATATATCCAAAAGAACCAAAATATCAATATGCTGAAGAGACGCCCGCACTATACAACAGTACAGTGTAAACATAACTTTTATATGCACTGTGAAACCAAAAGAATTTGTGTGATGCTTTATGTGATATTTACTTTGTTTAGGTGATCTGGAACCAAACCCATAATCTCTGAGATGTATCTGTATATTATTTTTAGTAATTTCAAAACAACTTTTCCTGATTCCACTTCCTGAATCATTTGTAGTCCTAATAATCCTATCTTTATACTTGGTAACCAGTCATATATCTTTTCTTCTTTGCATGTTTGGCAATTCTTAACCATATTCCAGGCATTGTGTGTAGAAAACTCACGGAGGCTTCAATGATGTTATCATCAACCAGAGAGCATCCCTGCTTTTTCTTTTATGCTGATCACATCAGTAAAGCCTGAGATTGAGCTAGATCTGGGCAAAATCACATTCTTGGTAAACCCAGATTTTCTCTGAGGTTATCCCATCTTCCTTATTTTCGATTGAGAGGCTGGTAGTCCCCCCACCCATGCCCCTCTCCATGGTCCTGAAAGATTATAGGAAATTCGGGTCTGCTGATTAGAGGTTTTCAGCTTAACTATTTAGTCTTTTGGGATTGTCAATCTTTAAATTATAGCAAATAAATTAATGGGAAGACTTATCATGTATTTGAAGCCTGTTTGATAGCCATAATTTTTTACTTCAGCTACACATAACCTTTTAGAGCTGAGCTATTTCTTCTTGCTCTATCAGCAAATCACTTTCCCTACCCAAACCAAATTTTCAACATAAATCCAGGAATTTCTGACACTTCTATGAAAATAAAAGTGGCTGCTCTTATTTAGCTAACTGCTGAAGATAATTTTTCTTTCTGGAATTTTAGTCCATTTAACATTTATTTTTTATAATGGCTCTCTAATGCCTTTCAACATATAGTTAAAATAAAATCTGTGGCTTTTATTTTTTTATTCAGTATGAGCATTTGACTGCTGGAACATTCTAGCAAAGGTCTCTCATATGTATTTTAAAGTAGAAATCAGTCAAGTAAAGTCATTTGACCATGACCACACAGCTAATAGTTTGTTCAGTGTAGCGGTAGAGATGAATGCATGTTTTCAAAACCAAATAAAGCTCTATTTCCAGTATAGCTTGTGGGAAATAAAATATGCTGCTGCCTACTAATTATCACTTGGAATTAGGTTAATTGACCTTAGATGTAGGAAAACTTTACATTTTGGAAAGTATTGACCTATTTTTTCAAATTATGATAAGTTTAACTGTATTTTTGTATTATTAGCTAGCAGTTTATTTAAATTATATTGTAGGTTTCATTTCTTAAACCAAAAGATGAAATTTTAAGATATAGTAAATCATACATACATCTTTACAAAATAATTTTGACAATTATCTGCAAGATAGGGATATTTCTTTGAGTCATCTATAATGTTTATCTACTATTTATGTGTAGCAACAAAACAAATAACTAAACTTGTCAGGGTGCAATTTCAGAAAACAAAAGACATATATCATAGTGACAGAAAATATATTTGGATATGTGTTGCCAAAACAAAAATATTCAATTAAATATCTCTTTGTCTTTCCATAGGATAGAGTGTATGTTCATTTTATCTCAGGTTTTGATTTCATTCCTACTGATCAAAACTCAATTGTTAATTGAGTGAAGTACAGAAATTGAAAAAGTAGTTAGCAAATAGTTTATACACAGGAAGTTTTGTTTTGCTCTTTATATATTCTGTTAAAAAATCCTTTCATCATTGGTGTAAGGGTATCTGTATAAAAAAGAGAATGATGATAACATAAATACTTCAAGGGCCACAGGAATACGTGTTGAACCATAATAACCCCGGTAGTCACTATTTACAAAATTTTAGTTAGTGACATAAAGTTGTAACTTATCCTCAAGTCCATGAGTACTGATTATTTAATAGCCATAGGTAAAGAAACAATACTCTTCTATATTGATTGTCCCAATGTATGTTTCCACTCAAGATTTATCACATTAACCAAGAGCACAATAATCTAATCACGGCTAATTGTTGGAAGTGTTCTTGATAGGGGTGCCAATGTCTCTTTAACTGAAAACACTTATTTGAGGTAGATTATGGGGAAAAGAAAAATATTTATACTGTTTACTTATTTTTCTTGGGTTGGAATATATCAAATTTAATTTGATGCCACCTTTGGTTGTACCTTTTGATCCTATATCTAAAGTTTTAAAAAAGAATTTCAGATAAGTCATTATTTAAAATTTATCCATATCTATGTAGTATTTTTATAATTTTCATTATATAAGGTATATTATAGATTATCTGGAAATGATACATGTCCTTCCTTTTCTTCTAAATCTTTTTGCTATCCTGATCTCTTTTAATATTTAGCTGAAACAGGACAAAAAAAACTTAAAATGAAATTTAATTAGAAAATATAGATAAATGGAATGAAAATATATTTCATCTGAAAAGAAAATATAAAGAGGCATGAGAGAATGACTGCAGTAGAGACAGAACAAAAGGGAAGAGGAGGAAAAGGCATATGGAGTAGCTTGAAGAGAGCAGGACAGCAAGTTCAGGCAGTCCTCTCGTAAGCAGAATGATTCTTGAATTAGCAAGACCCAGGGATGAACAATCAGGGAACACAAAACATGTTGCAATAATTCAAATTACATTTCTAAAATTGCTGACCAGCTAGAAAAATGCATATTTATTAAGGTTAATTAATTAATTCTAAAATAAGAAAAATTATCTTTTTGGTAGTTAGGCTTATACTTTGCAGAATCTTCTAATATTGTTATAAAAGTATTGTGCTTTGTACTTCAAGAATTTTGTTTTGACATACTTCTTGACTGTGGAGACACTTGCAATAATACAACAGAGAATGATTTAAACACTCTTTGGCATATAAAATGATGCATTGTTTTGAGTAGATGTTTAATACACGATGAATACACTTAACAGTTTTATTTAAAAGACACCATCTGGGTAGATGTGATGATAACTTTGATTTTTTATTATAAAACTAAAATATATAAATGTATTTTATTACCTTGAAATGATATTGTTTATATTTAGATCAGATATCTATTTAGTGAAAAGTGGCTATCCTAGGGAGTTTTGAATATACCTTCTTAGTGTTTTAATTTTACATCCCTTTATAAAATGTCAATAGTGTGTGTTAAGGTAGAATTTACTTGAAATAAACTCTAAAAAAATATTTAATCAGATGCAATTGCCTCACATTATGTTTTTCTTTTAAATGTTCCTTACCTGAAAATTGTTATTTGCAAATTATTTTCATAATTGTTATTTATTTCAGTAGAATTTTGTTTGTTGTTAGTATTTCAGCTTTCTGTCAGACATGTTTTAACTACATTAATTTTCTTCAATGGAACAAACCGCTTTACACAGTCTTATCGTTTTCATTATAAAATTACAAACATACATTTAAAAAAAATCATCTTAGCTACCAAAGACACAATTTACCAGACTACTGTAAATAGAGGGAAAATATTATGGTGGTATCATATTTTTTTAAAAAGCCATATTCCGTCTTCTGCGTGCCAGAATCAGGAGCGTGTCAGATTATTACAGCAAGCACACAGAAAGACTGCTGGTACGTAACCAATATCATTGAAGAGGTAAAAAAGATACAGTCACTTTTCTAACTAGAAAAAAATTGCATTTATATTACGCAAGAATCAATATAGGTATTTAATGTACAATCAGTTTAATATCTATCTTTCCTATACTACATTGTACCTTGACCACGTGCCATGAGCATATTAATAGAAACTTTGCTGTAAATTAACTTACTGATATGAATAGGCACAGATTTCCGGGCAACTGCTTATAAAATTGAAGAAGTATGTTAGCAAAAGGTGATTTTAAAGAGCAGGCATGTTTTAAAGTGATTTTCTTCCAAGCACATAGTTTTGGGAGATTAAAATATATAATCAAAGTAAAAGAAATAAATACTCTTTAGTGAGGAAAAAGAAGAAAAAGTTGAAAACCACAAAAACAGAAGCAATTCCTCTGGGGTTTTAGGCAACATGCTTCTACCGTCAAATTAAACAAGCAGACAAACAAACAAAAAAAATTATCAAAGTGCTTTTACTGTGCTAAACTGATAAAAAGGGGTGCTAATACGCTAGAAATCTTATAAAACACACCAGTGTCATAAAATTAAAAAAAAAGAAAAAGAAAGTCCATAGAAACTATTGCAGAAAATAAAAAAACACATTTTCACACATAGAACCTTGCCCCTTGCCACAAGAAAAAACTTCTATACATTAGAAAGAAACCGTTCACATAGAGACGTGAAAAGTTGTTTCTAATCAGAAATTCAAAAACTAAAAAAAAGAATGCACATAAATAGGGAAAAATCAGAAGTGAATTGAACTCAGATAATAAATGATAGGAAAAGAGAAAATTAATTTATAAATGAAGAATAAATTATATCATTAACAAATAAATATTTAATGTAGGGTTTGAATAAACCCAAGAAAACAGTCAAGTGAATTAAATGACTGATGAAGAGAAAATTATCAGTGAATAAGCAGTGGTAATGGAACACAGGAAGAAAAGTAATGATAATTTTTATTATTGAAATCTGTGAAGAAGAAAATTAAAATAATGTAACAAAGATAATATTTAAAACCACAATTCAAAAATACTTCCCAGAAATAGAAATAGCAACAAGACCAACACAGAACTATCAACTCTGAGCCAAATCCTGGGAAAACTGTTAGATTTAAAAGATGAAATCCTTTGAGGCCTCCAGGAAAAGAAGATAAAATGATGTACAAAGACATAACAATTAGATTGAAACCAGATTTTCAAAGCCACCATCAAAGCAAGGCAAAAAATAGAGTAGCACAAGAGAAATAGGAAACAAAATAAAAAACCAAAAATACTCAACAAAAAAGTCTGAATCAATCACTTTACATCCAGTTAATCCACACTCCAATTCAAATATCAAGGCTGTGTTACATGAGCTTTCAACATGTAAGAACTGTGTGCCATCAACCTTTCTTGAGAAATTTATTAAGTCAGGGGGTCAACAAACTTCTTCTGTAAATGACCAAATAGAAATTTTCACTTTCTGGGCCATGTCTGTTGAAACTCCTCAACTTTTCAATTTATTTTGGTGTTAAAGCTGATATAGACAAAATTTAAACCAGTGGATATAACTGTACTTTAATAGAACTTTATTCCTAAAAATAGTTGATGGGCCATATTTGGTTCATCAAGAGGGTAGTTTGTCAATCTCTTTACTATCTAATAAGCTTCATCTAGATAAATGATGACTGGAAAAATTTCTGCAAAAGAATTAATGTTGAAAATATATGAATATATGTATATATAAGATGAAGGTGGGAATTATAGTAGGATATTAATGTACAAATATATATTGTGCCAAAGTAGAAATAACACAACCAAAAAACTGGAGAAGAAGGAAGAAAGAGGAAAATAGAAATAAAGATCATTTTTTTTGTACAGATTAAAGGTAGACAAAACAACTGGTAAACCTGACAGTATAAAAGAAAATAGAGGAGAAAGTACACTAAAAAGTATGCATATAGTATTCTCCATTACAACAAAAATGCAAACCTTCCTAAATCATTTTTAAAAGACTAAAAAATACACATCTACTCAATTAAGAAACATAGCATATGTAACAAAATGAACACTATTATAAAAGATTTCAATAGTTAAGATAAAACATAGTCATAATAATAAATGTAAATAAGATTGTACCCATTAACAGAAAATTATTTTTAATTTGCCTTATAAAACAAAAGGTAACTATATATGGTATATTAGAAACATGGGTAAAATTAAATAATTCATAAAGGCAAAATATAAAGGGAGGCGCAAAAAAAACAAAACAAGTAAATAGGAACTACAGGTAGGAGGTATAGTGATGCTGATATCCAAATGGAGTTCCAGACCATAAGTATTAAAGATGTCAAAGAACATATTTTAAGGCTAAAACACATATCCTTCAGTGGATATATAGAGATAACATAGAAAAACTTAGAAATATTTATACAACAAATAATGCAACAATTACTTTTATGAAGTGAAAACTGCACAGATTTCAAAAAGACTAGATAGAAAGTTTGTAATAATAGGAAATTTTAATACAGTGTTTTCAGTAGAAGACAGACCTTGTGGACAAAATATAAGTAACAAGATCTAAACAAACTATTTTCAGAGTTAGAGAAGATGATTCTGGAGTCAACATGGAAAACCAAGGATTAAAAACAAGAATAACCAGGTAAACCCTAGGAAAAAGAAACAAAATATGAAGTGGTGGCAGTATCACGGGTTGAATTGTATCTCCCATAAAGATATGTTACATCCTAACCCTTTGGAACCTCAGATTGTGACCTTACTTAGAAATAGGACCATTGCATATATAATTAGTTAAGATAATATCATACTAGAGTAGGTTGGGCCCTTAATATAACTGGTGTCATTATAAGAATAAGACAAGAGACACACAGATAGACACAGAGAGAACACTAAGTGTTGATGGAGACAGAGATTGCAGTGATGTGTCTGCAAGCTAAGCAGTGTGACGGATGGCTAGCATCATCAAAAGCAAAGAGAAGGGCATGCAACAGAGTGTCCCCTAGTGCCTTCAAACAGAGTACAGTCCTTCCAAAACTTTAACTTAGGACTTCTAGCCTCTGTAGCTGCCAGAGAATATGTTTCTGTTGCTTTAAACCAACCAATTTGTGGTACTTTGTTACAGCAGCCCTAGGAAATAATACAGGGGACTAGTCCTCCTGGACGCTAAAACACAGTACAAATATCTCGTTATGAAAATGTGTGCTACTAGCACGTGAATATATTAATATAGGGGTGTGTGTGTGTTTGTGTGTTTGTGTGTGTGTGTGTGTGTGTGTTGAGTAAAGGACACAACAAACATTTCAAATCACTGAGGTAAAGATGAACTTTTAAGTAAGTTGTAATATCTGACAGTCTTTGGAAACAGATAAAATTTCTTGCACCATACAAGAAAAAAAAAACTCCAAATGGATTCAAGATATAAACAAAAAAGAAAATTAAACAACACAAGACTAGAAGAAAATATGACTGAATTCCTCTTTAAATGTAAAGCAGGAAAAGCCTTTGCAATATGACTAAAAGTCCAGAGACTATATAAGTTTTACTTTGGCTATATAAATATTCAAAACATTTATATGACTAAAGCAACATAAAGTCAAAAGATAATTAATAAACTAGAAGAAAATATTCAAAATATATGCTATAAACAAAGAAATAATATTCCTAATGTATAAAGAACTAAAAAAAAAGCTGAGAGAATAGGGACAAATGACCTAGTAAAAAAGTACATATCTTTGGTTACTTCCAATTTAATAGTAGATACGATGTTCACTTTTTCATTCTTGAGATACTTAACTTAGGAGAACAGTCTCCAGTTCCATCCAGATTGTTGCAAAAGGTATTAACTAATCTTTTTTATGGCTGAGTAGTACTCCCTGGTATACATATACCACATTTTATTAATCAACTCATGAACTGATGGGCACTTGGGTTGAATCTACATCTTTGTTATTGTGAATTGTGTTGCAATAAATATTCGAGTGCAGGTGTCTTTTTGATGAACTTATATCCAGGACTCAAGCATTACAAAAGCAATCCATGTAACCTAAAACATTTGTACCCTCTTAATATTTTGAAATAAAAAAAAGAAAACAAAATGCATATCTTTAACCTCCTTTCACTTTGCTAATTATCTTAGTCTATTTTTTTTGGTATGAAAAGAGTGATTGCAGGTGATGCTTTCTGGCTGCTTAGATGATACTTCAATGTTGAATCAAAGTGAGAAATGAATTTGGCAAGAAATGTTTTGATAGAAATAAGGCCACATAATTATAACAACACTAACTACAAATCACATTAGCTTAAATAAGAGAAGTCAGAGGTGCTTTAAAGGACAGACAACAAATAGATAAGTTACTTGAGGAAATTGGAATACGAATTTAACATATAAAACCAAAGCATCTGTGTATATGTGAAATGTTTATATCTGACAACTTTTATAGATATGTATCATACCTATCTTCTAATGGAGAGTTATATCAATTATTAATTTATTAATTTAAAAGACAAGAGTTCATTTATCTTAACCAGCTTGATTTTAGGCAGAATTTTAAAAATACATTGACTCTTAGATGTCATCAATGCTCCCTTAATACTATATTTGAAATTTAATTCTCTGTTTTCTAAGTCTGTTGTAATATCTATTCACACACACTAAATATTACCTGATTTACTGGGCTATCTGAAGGCTGTTTGCATTTTGTAAGGTACTTTAGAGTGTTAATGTCGTGAGTCAGGTATTTGAGAGACAGTATGGAGGCTATCGGATCTTCCTAGAAGTTTTAAGACCATGTTATGCTATACTCTTACCCTGGGGAAAGCTGCCCTGTGCACAGTTTAACCCAAAGCATGCTTATACGTATCAATTGCCTTATCGCTCAACTACTTGAAGAATGAGCTATTAATGAGTCATGTCATCTTTCTTCCAACCACTTTTGCTCTATTATCACTCAAAATTCTAATTTTCCCTATTGTTTGTAGCTATTTAATTAGACTAAATAATATCCTCTTACCCATTTTTAATGAAAATGAATTTAGACAAATGTCACAAAAGGTTTCACTTCATAAATGAAATAGATTTCATTCTTTAACTTTCTATGCTAATTTACTTCCTAATAAGCTTTTCCTTGTAAATTGCCCTAGTCACTCTATGTCTGGCTAATTTTGTCAGAAGCAGTGGAGATTATCTGTACAATCACACTATAATAATGACATTTAAAGCAAGACAATTATTAAATGCTAGAATAAAGAAAAGGCTATCATTTCCCTTCACTATGGCATTTATATTTTTGGTTATTGAAATTAGGTAAGGATAACAAGTGCATAAATAGGAACTACATATGCTTTTGAGTCCATAAAACTTGTTTAAATTACCAGAATTGAGAATAAATGACTACATATAACATAAACAGAAATCATTTTTGTTTTCTCCTGCTAAGCTTTTATTCACTTAGTTGGTTTCCTCGGAGCAGAACTAAATGGGTTGAGGGAAATCTTCTGGGAGATTCCACTGCTCTGTTAATGTTTGTACATGCAAAGAAAAATAGGAGTGACTGTGGCATTGTACGGTGCAATGACAAGACCACTGAGATTGATTGCATCTGCTCTGAGTTTGCATCTGAACATTGCTGCTTACTCAGTGTGTGAGTTTGTGATTCCTTTTTTAAACCTTTAGAGGAGGCATAATAGCAACTGACTCAGAATTATTGTGAGAAGAGAAAAGGTAAAGAACATAAAGATTTTGTTTTGCTTTTAAATGTGGAGTACTAAATGTTTGTACATTAATATATTTTTTACCAGGACCGTATCTTATGTTTTATTGATGTATACAATATTCTTCATGATATCCCATTTGACAATTAAAACCTGACACTTAAATGATTGCTTTTCGTGGTATTATGGTAACTATGTCATTGCTTGAGAGAATGAGGAAAAATGATAAATTAATATGGTGACTCAGGCCGGGTGCGGTGGCTCACACCTGTAATCCCAGCACTCTGGGAGGCTGAGGTGGGAGGATCACTTGAGATCAAGAGCTTGAGACCAGCCTGGGCAAGAGTGAGACCCCATCTCTACTAAAAATAGAAAAACTTAGCCTGGCATGGTGGTGCACTTCTGTAGTCCCAGCTACTCTGGAGGCTCAGGCAGGAGGATCCCTTGAGCCCTGGAGTTTGAGGTTGCTGTGAGCTAGGCTGATGCCATGGCACTCTAGCTCAGGCAACAGAGCAAGACTCTGTCTCAGAAAAAAACAAAAAACAAAACTAATATGGTGATTTAGACCAATAACATTGTCCTAAAAAATTAATACCTGTTTGTTTGTAGGAACATTCATACATTGTACATTAGGGTACATATCACGAAACTTTATTTTCAGTCTCAGCTTTGTAACTAATTTCCATCTCATTGAACCTCAGTTTTCTTTAAATGTGAAATATCCAAAGAAGATATTAGTTTTATTCAAACTGGAAAGGATGGAGATCAATGGAAGGTCAAGGAGAAGTAAAATGAGGCTGCAAATTTAGCCTTCAGGGATCCCTGTAGACCTTATTCCAGTCAACACGGTTCTGCTTTTATCTTCTCCAGTGTCATGAAAGGTTTATATCTAAAAACTCTTCAAAAGTTGAAAATGTAAAGATCTTTGTGGCTCTTATCCTTTAGAATTAAAAAATTCCATGTAAAGCTCTGATGTGGAAACTGAAAATCCACACAGGAGTTTCACAAAGACGAATTAGTGATAGCATGACTTTCTACTGAAAGAATGTAAGACCTTAGTCTCTATGATTTACTGTTGTGGTTTCTCGGTTTATATTCACATAGATGATATCATGCCTATTTCTCCTCAAGTGCTACATTTTATGTTGATACCAATAGGGTAGAGCTAATCAGGTAAGGTCTGGAATATTATGCAGGCAAAGTTGTGAAGAGAAACCTACAGAAATTGAGATAACAGTCAAGATAAGGGGAGTAGGTAGAGAATAAGACTATGCAGGAAAACTCAGAAGTGCCAGGAAATATAGGTTTATGTCAGCAAGATCTAGGGTCCTGATGGAAAGAGGATCAATGGCCTCTTAGAATCCCTCTAGCATGGGATCTAGCTGTAGCAGCTGTGACCTCTGAGAGACCAAAAAAAAAAAAAAAGTTTTGTTGGGTGGAGAAAGTGATATAAATTCAATCTTTGTTGGCAAATATGCCTTCTACTTTGCATTGATATCATCAACTTTCCCCTAATAAGAAATGCTGGTAAAATAGCAAGTAATACCTAAGGTAATTTCTTTCAGCAAAAAATAACTGAAAGGCAGAAACATTTGGAATGTGTAACAGAAATTAAAAAGAGGTATGATGAATCTAGAATGATACCAATTTTACAATGAAGTGTAAAGGAAAGAGTAGATAAATACCGAACCTTCAAAATTCTTCATATTGTTTTAATTTAATTTGAATATAAATATTTTATGGATTTTAAGTACACAAAGAGATTTCTGTAGTACTACAGACTAGTATCTTAGAAATATGGGACAGGAAAAAGAGATCCTAGTAAAATTTAGGAATTTTTTATGTTTCTTTTCCAATCATGAATTAAGTACCTACTGTACACCAATCTCTGGACTAGCGATAACATGATGATAAAAGATCCTACCTGCTCTCAAACAACACAGAAACAGAATTATTGAATTATTTATTTTGAATAAGTTTTTATGAAGAAATCGGGGTCATTTTGTATGGCTATTTCTCTGACTGAGAAACATGTTATCAAACTGATTTTCAAAAAGAGTTTCAATGTATACCATCACTATCAATTTATGAATTTACCACTTCAACAATAAGCCTGCCAACATTAATTGCCATAATCTTTAATGTAAATGAATATGCACCAGATGATGACTCTTTAGTGTTCCAATTTAAATGGTTACATATATTCTCTTTGTTTAGTTACTTTTATTTACTTTGTGTTAATGATTAGTAAAACAAACATTATTGCAAAAAGATACATATAAAGCAGGAAGGCATACAGGAAGTACACTTAAAAAGGAAGCCATTAAATAAAGAGAGTGAAGGGGAAGTAGAAAGGTAATCCTCAAAACATTGTGTTGTAATATTGGTTTGGACTGAAGATAGTTCAGGAACTAATGAACGACTTAACAACTTAAAGTGCTGAAAAGAGTAGAGAAGAACACTACTGGTGTCAGTATGAAACTCATTTGTATTTTCCTTGAATTTCCTTTCATTAAACCACATTAAAGCACATTAAAAGGTTGAAAGAACAATAATAGTACTGGTGGCAGTATGAACTCATTTGAGTATTTAAGGAAAATACAAATGAGTTTCATAGTGCCACCCGTAGTATTATTGTTCTTTCAACCTTTTAATGTGCTTTAATGTAGTTTAATATATAGTAAAGATATATAAAGATATATATGCAGGAAAATGAAATAAGAGATAAAAATATACTTGCTACTACTTGCCCTCTAAGCTCAAGATAAGCTTCTTTATTATCTATAGTAATATGGTCAAAAGCACACAGTTTATACTTAACATATTTTCTCATTAATATGGTCAGTCCTCACATCCATTGGTGCCACATCCATGATTCAACCAACTGAGGATCAAAAATATTTTTTAAAAATGGATTGTTGCAACTGTACTGAACAGGTACAGACATTTTTTTCTTGCCATTATTCCCTGAACAATACAGTCTCAAAAGCTTTTTATTCGCTGCTGTCATGACATAAAGGTGAACCATTTCTATAACTGTATGGTTACATGTGATGAAAAATTGATTCTTTTTGACAATTGCAAGTTTTGCCACAATGGTTGGAAAAAGATGAAGTGTTGAAACACAGTCCAAAACCAAATATTCATCAAAAAAACTGATAGTGTCTGGTGATCCAGCGCTGGTATTATCCACTACAGCTTCATGAAACCTGGTCGATTACTGCGGATGTCTACTGCAACCAACTGGACAAAATTATGAGGATACTTGCGATTAAGCAGCCAAGATCGGTCAATAGAGACAGATCAATGTTCTTGCAAGACACTGCTCTATCACGTCGCACAAATAATGCCGCTCAAGCTAAAGAAACTGGACTTGGGAACTCTATGGTCCACCGTATTCACCAGACCTTGAACCAACTAACTACCACTTCTTCCAGGCTTTGGACCACTTCTTGCAAGGGAAAACATTCAATTCTCAACAACCTGTGGAAAACGCCTCTTGCGATTTCATTGCCACTTGCTATCCAGGCTTCTTTGCTGCTGGTATAAACAAGCTACCGTTAAGATGGCAAAACTGTGTCTATAGTTTAGGCGCATATTTTGATTAATAATGCTGCTTCTTGTTTGAGATATAATAAGCTATGCTTTTGGTTCAAAATTAGACATTTCATATTTGATGATCAAATATTTGTTGTAACATGTTCCTTTAAGGCTTTTATCCATTTTCTCTGCTTGCGTCTTTCAATTACTTTAATCTCTCTTTACATAGCTACTCCTCTCCTGGCTATCCAATGTAAAATATGCCACTTGTACGATTTGTCCATCCTCATTTCTTTCCTCATTCCTTTTTATAGCATTCCTCACAATCTGCAATTACACTATTATTTTACTTTTTAACTGTCGTCTTTTTCCACTAGCATGTAAGCTCCTTGAGCAGAAACTTTTAACAGAAGAAATAAAGTTTATGATGTGAAATGTGGGTAAAGTAGCAGAAATTATAAGACATTTGTTATTTTCAATATATTTTGAATAAATCAAATAGAAAATAATGTTATATGATAAATAATTATAAAGAAATTATATAATATGAAGTTATGATGGCAATGAGATGTTTGGAAGATAAACATTATAAAGCAATATAAGCATATCAGAGTTGAATTTACTATAGATATATATAAAATATATACTTTATTTGGGGGCTTAATTTTAATTGAACTCTGGGGAAAATGTGATAATAGAAACTTCAGGTATTTAAATGAAAATGATAAGTGTTCAGGGAGATAAAATCTTAAACTGAGCTAGTTAAATATAAAATCATTTATTGGGAAAAAGTAGTACACAGATCAATAGTTACTCTGGGAAAGAAATGCACTCTACTCAGAAGCATATAAAGATTTAGTGGTATTTTCAGTGCAGAAACCTTTTAGTCACCTAGATTATATTTTATTTTATCTCTTTGTTCTGCAGATCTAAACATGCATTGTGAAATTGTCATTTACATTCATCTTGTGAATGATTAATAACTATTGGAAACACAAATGTTCACCTACATAATTTAAACTGATGTATGCTATATATTCTGTAACCTAAATAAATGAGAAGAAGAAAAAATCAATTTATCAATACTAACATTTGTGCAAAAGACCTCTTAAATTAACATTGACATAACTTTTTAAGAATAGCTGATGTTATCTTTTAAAAAGCCAGACATTTTGCCTTGCAGCCTGTAAGTATTGACAAGGAATTATGTAGGCACTTGACCCCATATTGTTTAACTGACCTTATGGTCAAAAAAAATCATCATTTTGTGTAGAATATAGAAAATTAAAGTAACAAAAAACAATAATTTTAGTTTCTTTCTTCCTTTGGTGAAGTTAATTCTTTTCTGGATACATTAGATTTCTATTGCTGCTGTAACAAATGACCACAAATTTAGCAGCTTAAAACAGTAGCAATTTATTACCTCATGGTCTGGAGGACAGAAATCCAACCATGAGCATGGTGTTCCAGGCTTCTCTACTCAGGGTCTCGTATGATAGAAACCAAGATGCTGCATGTAGCATCTCACCTGAGCTAGAATCCTCTTTCAAGCTCCTTCAGGTTGGCAGAATTCAGTTCCCTGCTTCAGTCTCTCTAAGGACTGAGGGGTGGCCCCCTTTATCTTCAAAGCCAGCAAGAGAAACTTCCTGACATGGTTGAATTTCTCTTATGCTTTGACTCTCTGATTTCCTCTGTCTGTGATCTCTAAACCCAGATTTAAACAGCCCGTGTAATTAGGTCAGGCCTGACTGGATAATTTCCTTTTTCAAGAAATCATCTGTGGCATACAGTATATCCAGAACATGGAGTACAATTCATCAAGTTCAAATACCTGGGATTTTGGATGGCATGTGCACCAGGAGACATCAATCCTGGGAGGCCACCTTCAAATTCTGCCTGAATTTTGAGTACTGAAATCCATCTAAAATACTTGATCTTTCTTCTCCAAAAGAAAAAAAATAAATTTGATTACATTCAAAGCTAAATGTTTATTAAAAACCTTTACTATTGAGGACTTCAATGTGGTCTATAGATAAATAAGCACACATTTTTAAAAAATTCTACACTAGGGGAACCCTTTTGGATTTGTATGTTTTATAAGTAAGTGGAGAAGAGATACTATGGGAGTTATAAGATAAATGTACCTGTCTAACATAAGTATGTCCGAAATATAATTCCCTTTTCATGAAAAATATTCACATTAGTTCCTTTTGCTCACCTATTCTTGTCATCACATATGACATTCTCTCTCTGTTGTTTAATAATTCAGAGTAGAGTTCAAAGGTATGCTTGCTGCAAAATAATTTCTTATATCTTCAAAAGGTACACTCCATGTTATGGAGCGGATGGATTACTTTTTGTTCTTTACATTAAATTGGACATCTTCTATTTCTATGGACATACCATAATATTTTTATGCTTATTATCATATTCTGACTAGAACACTATTCCTCTAACCATTCTACTTTTCCTAGGTAAGCATTATGTAGTTTGTTTAAATATTATGTTCAGGAATAGCTTCAGAATTCTTTGTGCAGAAGATTAAAAATGACCGTAAATTATTTGCAGTTCCTTTCATTTAAATTTGGATTCTATTTCTCTGTTCATCGACTTTGTGCTGGACTTGGAACTTGTTTTGACCAGGAGAATGCAGTAGAAGTGAGTTTTGTGTGAACGCTGAGCAAGGGCTCAAGGAATCTTGCTTTTTCTGCTCTCATTCTCTTGCTGCTCTGAGACTACCATGTGAAAACACTTTGAGATATTCGATTTAGGAGAGATGACCACCTGAGAGCCATCTAGGGCCATTTAATATTTTTAGATGCTAGCTAGCTAAATAATAAACTAAGGCTTACTTACAACATGTGTTTAATTTTATTAAATGATTGAAAATATTTATATTTATATTAGATCTTTTTTGGCTTGATGGTAAAGTCAACATTGTGTTTTTGTGTTGCATTAGTCAAATCATAAAAATTGTACATAAATCAACAAAAATAACTCATAAACAAAATTTAAGGAACATTTAAAGAAGGAGTTGCATTCTTCATTAGTAAGTCTGTCAAATTTCCAGGAATAATACTTTAGCAAAGGAATACAGCAGATTTTTAAGAACACAGGCTATAAAAATAGCAGTCTTTTAGCTCTGTAAGAAGAGGTAGAAAAAAATAGCAGTTCTTGTTTGGAATCTTGGTTCTGACACTGACTTGATAAGTTACTTAGTCTCTCTTATTTTTATTTTTCTCATTAGTGAAATATAGATGACTGATTCATAGAGTCATTGAAAATTTGGCCAAGTTAATGTATGTAAATCCATTCGATAGTTTTCTATTGCTATATAACAAATTTTCAAATAGTAAGTAGTTTAAAACAATATGTATTTGTTATCTTCCAGTTTCTGTGGGTCAGAGTCTTCCTATAGCTTAGCTAGGTTCTCCACTTCAGGTCTGATCAATCTGTAATCCAGGTGTCAGCCAGTGCTGTGGTCTTACCATAAACTCAAATAAAGAAAGAACCTCTTCCAAGCTCCTAGGTTGTTGGCAGAATTCATTTCCTTTTGGCTACATGACTGAGGGTTTTTGTTTCCTGCTGAGGGCCACATTTAGCTCCCAGGACCCTTCTGAATTTCCTTGCCATGGAGGCCATGCGAGCTGCTCCAAATGACCACTTAATTCATGATAGGTTGTCTCTTCAAAGCCAGAAAAAGAAAAGACAGTGAGTTGACAGCAAGATGGGAGGTTGTACATAACATCTCATAATTACAGATATGGCATCCCATCCTCTTTGCCCCATTCAATTACGTAAAAGTAAGCCACTGGTCCTAGCCACGCTAGAGGGGAGAGACTTATTCAAGGCTGTAAATATCAGAAGACAGGAATTATTAAAGGATAGCTCAGGGTGTGTCCACAAATAGCCCCTACCTCAGGGTGTGGAATAAAGGAAATGCAAGATGAACATTAGCTAACAATAGCTATGCCATTCTTTAAAATTGCTGTAAAATATAAACTATAACAACAACAGCAACCATTTGCCTAGAATAGGCATTATTTGTCCAATTTCCCTTTTGTTATTCTTAAAGCACATACATGCAAAGAAATAGTAACCACTAATCAATTTAAAATAGTAATGGAAAGAAGACTAGAAAGGACGAACTTAAAGATATGTGACTTGAGCTACTTGTCACTGAGCTAATAATCAGCAGCTAACACACTTGAGAGCTTGGGACATACTCATTTTGGCTAAGGCTAAAAACAGTATTTGCAAAAAAAAAAAAATGCGTAAGGCAATAGATTTTATTGGGGGTAAAATCCATTGGTCATTCTGATAAAGGTTAAGATGATCTATGACTACATTTGTTATCTCTGAAATAAGCATGCTTGGAAATTATTTTTCTTTGCTCTAAGTGGCAAGATAACTGAGAACCTAATAACAGGTTAAAAGAAGATCATTATTTTTTTTCTGGAAAGAGGTTGGAAAGTTTTACCAATTTTAGGTTTTTGGACACCTTGTCTGAGAATGATCTACATTCAGTGGCTTTTTAGGCAGGATTTAAAAATATTCTTATTTTGTTTCCAAGTAAAAGGCAACTTTTTTTCCTACTCGTATATGTTTTTATATTTAAATGAGCAAAGGTTTTGTTATTGCTACTTCCTTAATTACCATTTTATTTATGATTAATATCTTTTCACTAAGTAAATTTTAAAAGGGAAAAAAATCTCCTCAGGAAATATAAAAGACCAATGTATCTGCATTATCCACAGCAGTAACACAGAAAACACTGAGGCCTGAAATAAAAACCTACAAAAACTGTTCATTTTTTTCTCAGTACTGAAAACTTTAGAAGTTTATAAATATTTGTACATGCTGGTCATTTCTTGTAGCATCAAATGAAGACCATAGTTTATCTCTGGTCTCCGTGGCATAGCTCTGATTCACTTTGGTGACATAGTGCTTCCACAGTAAGAGGGACACATGTGGGAAAACAAGCACCACCATTTTTAAGTCAAATGGAAGAATGTCTTAAAACACAATTTTCTGTGCTATACTATAAATGCCATACTTATTTCAGCAGTGTAGCTTACCAACATTTTATTAAATTCAGTGATGTCAATTTTAAATTTTATTTTTAAACAAGAGAAAATTATCATATTAGCAATTAAATGATACTATGCAATCATATCATTGGATGCTCTATACAATGACAAATATATACAACTATAAAAATTATAGTTGTATACAACTACAATATTTGTGGGGTACAAAGTGATGTTATGATTTATGAATACAACGTGGAATAATTAAATCAAACTAATTAACATGTCCATCACTTTGATTACTTATTTTTGTGGTGAGGACATTTGAAATTTACTCTATTAGTAATTTTGAAAAGTATAATACATTATTATTAACTATATTTACCATGCTGTGCAATAGATCTCAAAAAAAAATCCCTTATTCCTCCTTTCTTACTGTGGTTTCATACCTTTTGACCATCATCTCCCCATTTCCTCCATCCCTTAGCCTCTGGTAGCCATTATTCTATTCTCTGTTTCCATAAATTCAATTGTTTTAGATTCCACATAAAAATGAGAATATGTGGTATTTGCCTTTCTGTGCCTGGCTTATTTCACTTAGCATAATATCCTTCAAGTTCATCCATGTTGTCATAATGGCAGAATTTCCTCCTGTTTAAAGCTGAATAATGTTTCATTGTATGACTATAACACATTTTCTTTATGTTCTCATCTGTTCATGGACATTGGGGTTGTTTTCTTATCTCTTGATTATTGTGAATATTGCTGCAATAAACATGGGAGTGGAGTTATCTCTTTAAGGTCTTGATTTCAATTCTTTTGTGTATATCCCTAGAAATAAGATTACTGGATCATACGGTAGCTCTGTTTTTATTTTTTTTGTAGAAATTTTATACTTTTTTCATAGTGACTGCACCATTTTGCATTCCTACTAACAGTGTAGCTAGGTTCCTCTTTCTCCATACCCTCACCAATATCTTTGTCTTATTAAAAGCATGAAAAGATGTTTTCTACAATGTAATTAGCTTTATATAAGCATTTTAACAACTAAGAACTAAGTTGACTTCAATATAACTGGTTTTCTGATACTGTGGTAATTTGACATAAATAAAGTGGATATCTTGATATGTATGGTTTAGTATCTGATTTAGGTATACAGAAAAATAAATTCTTTCTTTATGAAAGAAATGGAAAAAAAATCGCCTAAAATAAATCCTGCAGATGATCCCTTAAATCCACACAGTAAGTTTTGCATTTCTGTGATAGCAGAAACTTAACCCAGCATTTCAGTATAATGACAGAGAGATGACTTTGATCATGTGACACCATTCCAACAGTCAAATTAGCTGGAAAGCATTATACATACATGCTGGCTCATAGAAAATTTCACAAAGCATCTCTTTTTTTATAGAATAAATCATGGCAACTCTATCACAAATAAAGGCTTCAGGAAGTAAGTTAATTAGCACATATGGCCAAAACCTTTAATTTCTTATTATGTAAAAACTAGCTATGCTCTAGGAAAAATGCACGTATAATTTTGCTTCAAAATATATGAATATACACATACACACAGAGTTCACATTTCTGTAACAACTTGTGCGTGTAGGATCTCCATATCACATACCTGTGAGGGACTGGAAATAAAGATACCCACAGCATGACCATCAGCTTTGTTTTAACCCTAGCCATAGGGACAGAGTAGGCACATTGTGAAAACTACCAAAACACTTATAACCAGACACAGACATCACTTTGTGGTGATAGAGTATTTTGATAGATAAGAATTCAGTTAAGTAATAGAAGGGAGTTAATTGTAACACGGAAGGTAATAAAGAGAAACAATAGCATAACCATAAAACTAGATTTCAAACATTGAACAAAGCCTTCTACAGAGGAGAGAAACTCAAGTAAAACAATGACTCATTTGAACTGAAACTCAAAGGCAATTCAGAAAATAATACAGAGCAATCAATTGAATAATTATCCCGGGCTCCCTGAAGATTCCCACCTAAGCAACTGCACTATTAAGGTGAATTAGCTTTTCTCTGTATGCATTTTGTCTCTCCTTCCATTGTCAACTATTTTCTAATATCTCATATGTAAATTCTGAAATGTTTGAAAAGAGTTTTCAGGTGAGGCAATTTTGTATTCCCAAAGCAATTTTGTATTCACAGGGGCGATTTAATATTCACAAAGACTAGATTCCTGTAGATCAGATTCCCGCCCTAGTATGTTTCACAAATCTTTTTTGTTCATAATTGGTAATCTCCAGTTTCTTAACAGCGTCTCCTGCCATCAGCTGTCACCACTTAGGAGCTTCTAAATGATGCCAATATTCCACTCACTCATGAAATTTCCTATTGTTTCATTAAAGGGGATGTCTTCTGGAATTTTTCAAAGAACACAGTCATCTAGTGAGTCCTTGGGTCTTATAAAATAGATTTATTCCAATACATACTTGATTTCTTTCTCAATAGTCGACCAAAGTAGTTCTGACATTTTCACTTCACACATTGTGGGCCGTAACTTTTTTCAATCTTTCTAGTTGCATCTCTGCATTGTAATTAGGACAAGCTCCAGGGATATTAAACATTAAAATAAGGATTATCTCCATATCAACAAATTCTCACTTCAGATTTATACTTCGCTCTCCTTAGTCCACACCTTCACAGTCACTTCTTGCTATGCTTTACGTAATTTGGTTATCATATACTATCCAAACCCTACTGTTCCTTTTGTGAATGATCCAACTCCCCCCTCAGCGGAATCTACAATCCCTCTGCTGACCCATGCTGAGATGCTTTGTTATTGGCTAATGGCCAAGGTTTAAGCAGGAGAAAGCCGTGAGGAGGACAAGTATTATCTAGTATGGAATCTACAGAGATTTCAGCAAGGAGGAGCCTGCCACCCTATGACATTTGGTTGGAAATCGGGAGTTCAGTATTTCAAGCTGTTTACCCGTATGTCCCCTCCCCAAATCTCAGGGTCCAACTATTCCCATATGAAGGCTCCACTTTTGGCTAGAAACTTGTTGAGGTTGTGAATACAGGCTTTTCTGAGATCCTGATATTCTTATTACCAAGTTGTGTGCCCCATCATGAGCATAGTCTGTTTTCCAGCTGCAAAAGATGAGGGACTTTATAAAAGCTACCATATGTGTTTTCTTTTACTCCAGTCATTAAATCAGTAATTTTCCAACTTTTCATCTCTAAATTTATTTTTAATGTATATTGTTAAAAAAATTCTTGGCCCTTATTACTTGCACCTTTCTCTCTAATACTACGAATGTTACATAATCCAGTGCTCTTAGTTTTTCTATAATTTCTGTCATTTGTACCAAATAAAATTTTACTCTATAATGCTACCTACAAACAAAATAAACACCCCCATCGCCTCCATCTTTTGTTACTAGGGTGGCTTTCTCCTATAATTACCATTCCATTTTATCAGTGAGTGCTGCCAAGCTATTCCATCCTGATTAGAATTTCTTTCTGGCATTAGTTGTGACATAATAGTTATTTTGACTCTCAGAATTTTGTGATAGCTCAGTGCTAGAAGCTTTTTCCCCCCTCAAAGTCCAGCAATGCGCCAGTTATTTTACTTTGAAGGAAATATATTTGGTTGATATATCAGGTAACTTGAATCAAAGGTAGAGAACACTATTGAATATTGAAAGGAAGCAAACAAAAATGATGATTTGCTTTTCATTCCAAGCCAGGAAGAATTGTACTCATGAGGCAGTGATTCTCAAGTTTTACAAAATCTTTATATCAAGAGAAAAGTTTCTCAGTGCATTCTGGAAGGAGTCAAAGATTCTCTCTGTTCAATCTTCAATTCAATTTTACTGTAACTATAAATTAAAACAGGGGTTCAAGAAAAAAAATTGGAAAGTGATAAGTAGACATGTCATAATTTTAAGTGATATTGTTATGTATATAGAAAATTCAGAAATTAATATAAAGGGAATCTACTTGAATATAACAGGACATATAATTGAAAAATATATTGTAAATATATCAATTCCTCTCAAAGTTATCTATGAATTTAATGAAAATCAAATTAACATTCTATTCAAGGTGCATTTGTGTGTGTGTATGCGTGTATCTTACTCCAAATAATTTATGTCATAGAAGAAATCATAGTAGAAACAAAATAATTCTTAGAACTAAATGGTAAAGAAAATTCAGTATGTCATGACTGATTATAAATAAATAGCACTAAGATTTTAACAAAAAAATGATGGCTATTAAAATCATCTCTATTCTACATTGTAAGGTAGGTCCTTTTCAGCATTATCAAAATGGAAAGTTAAAGATAAGGATTAGGAAGGAAGAATCAAGTTGTCATTATTCAGGAGTGATATGATTTGTCTCCATAGAAATTTGAAAATCTGAAAATTGCTAGAATTATGCAAAAACCTTTAAAAGGCGGCTACATATAAGAACAATACATACAAATCAATTTCATTTCCACATATCAGCAACAAAATATAGAAATGTAATTTATAGAAGTTATTACTTACCACAAAAAGCAAAATTATAGGATACATACAAATAAATTTAACAAGTGATATACACAACTTTTATTAAGAAAATTTGAAATCATTATTCAAGAAAATAAAACTAGATTTGACCAAATGGAATGGCATACTGCATTCATAGATGAGAAAGTTCAATAATGACAAATCTTCCCAAAATAATTTAAAAACTCAGACATCTCATATAATTTTCCAAAATAATATGGGTGTAAGTTAGGATGATGATCCTTAATTTTTATCAAGAATAATGGTCCAAGGACAAACAATTTGAAGAAGAAGAAAATAAGAGATTTTTCCTTGGACTGTATAAAGATTAATTACAAAGTAATAGTGATTAACACAGGTGGATCTTACCACTTTATTCTTTGCCCATGCACCATCTTCCTGCTTGAAATGGTTTATCATTCTCGTAGTCTACTTTTAATATTCTAAAGATTTAATATCCTAGATTAATGTGAAGTAAGCTCACAACTCTCTTCTTTCTCTAGGTCTTCCCCTGGAATGTTGAATACTTTTTGAGAAAATTTCTCACCGTGGAATATTTTCCAACCTATTTAAGTAATGGCCATCAACTTTAATGAAATTCTAAATATGATTCTGTGATTTTAATAAAATCATTTAGCTCTCTGATTCTTTCCAATGAGTGCCAATTAAAAACATCACTATAGTTTTCAAACATTTATCTTGTTGCCAACCCCCTGCTTATTACCTTTTTTAAAGGAGATGTTCCTGTTTCTTAATTCAAATTTACAGAAAAAAAGCCACCTACTATAAGCCATGTTAGCATCTACCACAATATCCTCATCGTCTTTCAGCCCCGTTACAATTGTGTAAGTACATTTCCCCAAATTCAATGTATTCTCCTTTTTGCTCTATACTCCTTACCCTTTAACCTCATCAGGGACCTTTTGCTTTAAATCCATCCCTCCTGCTGCCATATATTCAATTGGTCTCTGTTTATTAGGTTATTGTGAACAGCATTTATATGTGCTTTCTCAGATTTAAAACTAACAAGACAAACAAGAGTAACAACTTAATTCAATTCCACTTCATTTTTCAGCACTCTGCAATGCTTGTCCTTTCCTTCAAAACCAAACTTCTGAAGTAGTTTCTATATTTACTATTCCAGTATCCTTACTACCAACTTCTAAATGCACCAGAATCTGAATTCCACCTTAGCTCTCCAGCGTAGCTTTAATTACTCAAAATTCAAATTATTTCCATGCCACTAAATTCGACAGACACACTTTCCAATTCTTATCTTTCTTGATCTCTCATGTCACTTTTACTACTTTATTTAATGATCATCTCAGGCAGTTTGGTTATTGGAATATGGTGGTAATCAAACTCATACACAGTTCTTACCCTTATAAAACTCACAATCTAGAAGCAAAGAAACATATTTACCAAGTAATCACAGTGTATCAGAGGAAAGTAACAGAGTACATTATGAATACAAAATAAGGGTAGGTGGCAGTCTGTGAGCTGATATTTGAAAGAACAAAGAGCAAAGAGAAGAGTGTTCTGGGTAGGGAGAAATGGCCAAGAAGTTGGAAGAAGCATGGTGAAGTTACAGAACCAAAGGAAGACCAGTGTAGCCATAAAAACAAGCGTGACAAGGTACCTGTGGATAGTTAAAATTAATAGAATGAAAACCATAGTCAAATGTAATAGAGCACATTCTTGATCAAAGATTTTAATCTGATTATTAAAAATGGTCAATACACACACTCAAAAAAACCAGTGTTGTGATTGTTTGTTAATCCTGAGTTAGTTAAGTCATATGTCCTTCTTGAAAATAAGAACAGTAATATCAAGATAAATTTCTCTGTAAATATGAACCCTCATAACATTCTACTACCCTTTGGCTCATGATAGCTATCTTAATGCATGCAGTATGTCCTTATATAACCCATTTATTTGGTAATATAACATGTATAACAAATAATACATACTGTTAATTTATATTTTCATGTGTGGAAAATTATTTTTACATAATGGAAGCCTTGAATCATGTTAGAAGGCAAGCTATTCTAGACGGTATGAGACATAACGGATCTCAGGCCAAACTAAGTTTCTTGAATCACATGGTTTATAAATTCAGTTTTCCCTTGCCTCTTACTATAGGATGTAAGATAGGATGAAGGCTCACACTACCTGAACCCTGGGTTGTGCAACATTTGTGTGTATATGTATCTCTCTCTGCCGTATAAGTCTTTCTAGCTGATGGTGGTTTATAGAGACTAGATTTAAGGTTTGGGTAAGTGGCCCAACAGAATGAAAGTGCCAACACAAATATACTTGCCCTATCAAAGAGATGCCAGAGTAAGTAGCTCTGGTCACAGCTATAGCTCGCTAATTAGTCTCGTGAATGGCTACTGGTGTTAGCTTCTTCGACAGAGCCCAGAAGGGGCCAAATGGGAACACAATGGGAGTCACAAACAGATGGCCAATTTAGGCATAACAACTGTCAGTCTAGTGGTGCCATAACCATAGCTTATGACTTGTCCTTTCTATTGATTTCGATTTAAAAATAGCATTCTTATTTGTTCTAATTGCTTCATATATCTTTAACATGTCTTAAAAGTTACTAACTTGCAATGAATATTTACCATACCTTATGAATTGTATCTCACAAGCTACATGTTTAGTCTATAAATATATATGTGTATATATACATATATCTTAGCATATCTTGAGATATTTTCTATGTCTCATAAGCTGCTAGTTTGTCTTAACATTCCTTATGTGTTTTATAAATCCTCCATATTTTTCTAGTCTTTTTGAGCAGACTTTAATATTCTCAAATAATACTACAAACTACATTTAGTATAAATTGTAGCAAATTCTCTATATTGTTAACTTTTCATGTATATTACATTTGAAAACTATCAAAGTTATATAGATCTGTATCATTCCTTTAAAGGATTTATACGTTTTCATTTTTCATCCATTCTAGTCAGATTTTTCACTGTATATGATATTTAGACACAGCTTTCCACTTTTCATTTTTCCTTCCTTCCTACCACTAGCACAGTTTAATATGGCTGTTAAGTCTAACCTGTGAAAGAATGTTTTGAAATGCTACCTTACTTGCATAATTATACAGTACTATTGTGTGTGTGTAAAAGTCAGGATTTCCCTGGATCAGAGAGAGACTTTAAAATTACTAACAGAAAATCTTCCAGTTCTGCATGTTCCAAATCTCCATGGGGTGCAGGGATGAGAGAAGATGGTCACTGCATATATTGCAGGGCATGTGTCAGAGAAGGGTAACCCAAAACCTATGAAACTGGGGGCTCATATAAGGTAGCTGGTAATCTAACTCTAGAGATGAAAATAAATTGATGTTTGCTCTTGAATATAAATAAATACTCTCTGGAGAGAGCAGAAGGTCTGCAGGTTTATAACCCCTAGAATGTAAACAAATGGCTCCAGGGAAGTTTATTTATAAATCTCTCTGAAGGTCTCTATATTTAACTTCCAAGGCTTGTTTTTCTTTCAGTCATTCTTTAACATAGGTTGTCAGTAACCTTTTCTCAGTAATCCCTGAATGTGAAGAAATGTGAAAATATTTATTGAGCATTGTTTCCTGACAGCTGCAATAAATATCTTCATAATTTTTCCTTGTGAAATGACTTTTTTCCACTCCAAAATAAATTTTATAAGTAAGTAAAAACAGGTTATTTTCAACAAGATAAAATCAAACTAGGCACGTATTTATTCCTTCAAAATATCAATTACAAATAAAGTAATTTAAAGTTAGCATAGTAATTCTTGGGAGACATGTTATGATCCTACAATCCTATATGTACCCAAATTTTCACTGATGTGTTAAAAGAATGAGAAAATTAGAAATATTTAAAATACATTTTGACCTCACACTGTCTTCCCTAGGTATACAGGATGTATTATAGTAATTGTCATGAATATTTAACTTTTGTTTCTTCAGCTTATACTTTTTATTGATTATTCTCAATTGTTAGCAGAGAGTTAAGGATAACACACATTCCTTATATTCCATGGATACAATTTACATGGTTTGAAAATTATACAGCATTATAAAAATACTTTCATATTAGGTCAACAGAAAACATGTACTCTCTGGTTTTGCTAATACAATATACAGAAAGGGTGTGAGAATATAATTTTCTTAATAAAGATACCATGAGTTAACGAAGAATAACACATTTATGCATTGCAGAAAGAGCAAGCTGTGTTGACTTCTATTTTAATGTGTTTAAAACTCTTTACTTTTCAAACTACAAGTTTATTTAAATGTGTGTACATACTGAAAAATGGAATAATTTGTGTGGGGGTAAGCTATTCATTTAAAAGTGGCTGATATCTGCTATATGATAAATTCTAGGGATATAAAAAGGAGATTTTCAATAGAAGAATCAAAAGCTAGTTTTTAATCTAATATATGGGAACAGAAATCATATATCCTATATAGTGTACATTTTATTAATATTATGTCTTTTCTCCCTAATAGGATGTGTACAGATCATATGTGTAAGTGTAGTTTCCTCCTTTTTTTGCATTGGTGTATAGACAGGACACAATAAGTAGGAGCCAGCATTTTGACTATGAGTTAGATTGCAAAGAATTGCGTGGCCTGTGGTGGTAAGGTAAAGCTACAGTGAATGAGTATTCATTCCTACAGCCAAGATTTGAAGCTTGGTCTATCTGAAGTCAGGCCCCAACGTCTTAACAGGTAAAAATAAATGATTATAAACCAGTATCACAAATTGCTACATGAAATAATTCCTTATATTTTATTTCCAACTATTCAAAACTCTCAAGTAATTTACTGTCACGAAATTCTATGTTCAACTAGGTTGTTCATCAAAAGTGGTAGCTAAGACCTAAGAGGGAAAATTAGGATATTTCTCATACCTATGATTGCTGTAAACTTGTTCCCAAGTGTGAACCAATCCATGAGCTCATGTCTATGTTTCCTTCCTTTATATATCAACTTATGAAAATAATTCTGAGCACCATCCTGTGATAGAAAGATGCTATGGAAACAAAGTACTCCATTATAATAAGGGAGCTCCTCTTAGAAACTTTGACTATTAACTTTTTGAACAGTATAGAAAACCTTATTGAACACTTTATATATAACCAGCTCCAAATTGTAAACATCCTACATTATCAAGCTTATTCATACAAGGAGCCCTGCTATGGTTTAAAGGACTCCACCAAAACTCATGTTGAAAGTTAATCCCCTATGTCGCTGTATTGAGAGGTGGGGCCTTTAAGAAGTGATTGGATCCATTCATGGACCAATGGATTAAGGGATTAATGGCTGGATGGATTAATGGGTTCCAAGGGGCGGGGAACTGGTAGCTTTATGAGAAGAGGAAAAGAGACCTGAGCTAGCACATGAACACTCAGCCCACTTGCTATGTGATGCCCTGCACTGCCTTGGGACTCTACAAATAGTCCCCCCAGAAAGAAGACCTCACCAGATACAGCCCCTCGGCCTTGGACTTCTCAGTCTCTATAACTGAGAAATGAATGTCTTTTCATCATAAATTACCCTGTTACAGGTTTTATGTTATAAGCAACAGAAAAATGGATTAAAATAAGCCCTTACAAACCAAAGAACCACACATTGGTCCCTTGAGGATTAAAATAAGATTATTAAAAATCTAACAAAACTTAACAGAAGACAACCAGCCCTAGACCTGAAAAGGACAAATCAAGTTCCTGTCATCACAAATGATTCAGAACTTCTCAAACCCTAGCACAATGAATGAACCAGCGGGTTCCTGGAGAACCCAAGTTCTGAATTTTTAGTTCAAAACCATCATCCGTATCTCTACTGATATTCTGATAAGAAGGCACCCACACAGATGGAGCATAGACAGGCTCTCTATGCAGTGACTAGATTAAATGCAACGTGCGTGTGTGTGTCTGTGTGTGTGTGTGTGTTCTGCGTGTTTTCCAGCTACTACTGATGCATAATCTTAAAACATTTCAAGACATTCATCTGAGTGTTTTCAGTTGTGTAAGGCTATCTTCCCCAACATTGATTTAAATATATATCCCTGATAAAAAGAACAATTATTCTCAAGTCTCTCTTAAAAACGGTTTTCATCTGAAGTTATCCATGTTTTTAAAGAAGGATTTAAAATTCTTTTCTTTTAAAAATACCATTTTCCTTTTGTTTGTATTTCCTGGAGAAAAGTTTATCTCATTTATACTGAATAAGAAAAATGGCTACTAAATATATATATATTATTGCATTAAAATGATAATAAGAAATGGTATGGCTTTAACTAAATATGGATTGATTGTGATGACAAATACATTTCCTGCTAATCTCAGCAAGCTTAGTGAGACTCGCAGGGGGTCAGCCTATTTCTTGTGGCCATCTGTGGACTCCTGTGATGTGTTGTGGACAGTAAATGACATTCGTCTTGACACTGATGCACCTTCATAAAGCGTCTTCCATTCTACGACTAGCACTGAAATCAATTTCAAAATGTAAGTAACTGTCTGTTTTCTAAAATGTGTTTTAAAAACACTAAAACCTCTATGACTTCTGTTTTTCGTATTATAACACAATCTTATTACTAAACTTTTAGAGCATGGCCATTTTACTTGAATCCCATCAACTCTGAACCTAATAAATAGACAGGAAAACTCTAACAGAATTATTTTGTCCCTTAGTATAAAATGGTAGTTGATGTAAAAGAATACTTGCTTAACACATCACAAGTTAGATATTTATGACGAGGCCATGAAAATCAGAATTATTTTTAGGATAATTTTGAGTAAGACTTGCTTATATTTTCCAATTCTTTAGAAATTGGTAACTTATAAATTAATCAGAGTATATTGGCTTCTAAGCATATTGCACAAATGAATGTTTAATAATATTTTTTCTGTAAAGTATGCATCTCCACAAAGACCACATATTTATGATTGTAGATAATATAGTATGAATAACTAAGCTGTAGTAGGTGCATAATGACTTAGAAAGCAGCTTTAGAAAATTTTGAAGATGCTTTCAATATTTGAGTGATTTTGAAGAAAATTTTTAAAAGGAAATTTTTATTATAGTAGGAGGAGCTCCAAAAACATTCAAATAATTACTTCTGCAAAATATCCCTTTCCCAAGACTGGATAATTCTTATTAGTATTTCTTGAAAACGTATCTTTCTCTATACAGTTTGTTCTAAGGTTAGTTTCTTCTGCCATAGAAACACTTAGACAATGTACAAGATAAATAAATAAATACATAAATAAAACTTTGCATAAATATTACTCCTTATTAAATTTAGAAGAATTTAAAATAGAAGAACCATTTTAGAAGAATATTCCTGAGAACTTTGTGTTTGTAAGGCTATGACAGTATTTTGCTATGACAATATTGTTGCTCTGAGGAAAGCTGATGAAGAAAGCCTATCTTTGATCCCAGTGGCTGGCTGGCTAATCTTCCATAGTGACTGGATGTTGTCAGACTTTGATGCACAGTAGAAGGATGCTCAGAGAAGAGAGGGCGATGAGCAGATATTTCAGCAAACACACTGGCCACACTTGCCACAATATAGCACACAATTGTACTAACTGGGTACTTATGTAAGTCTTGTTCTTTACATATCCTGAGATGGTAATAATATTTGTGCTTTGCAGCTATCAGTTTAGGCATTTGATTTCACTCACCTTTCCACAATCACCTCCTCATTTCCTCTTTTTTATTTGTTTACTTTGTTTTTAATTTCTGTGTTGACAGTGGTATTGTTTAGTGATCAGGCTTCAGTACAGTTGAAAGGGAAATGATAGAAATAAAGCAGTCTGGTATTTTGAAAGCTAATAAATGTACATTTGTACTTGAAACATTGGCATCTCAAGCCAGAAATACAGACACTGTAGATGTGTTATCCCATCCCCTGGGCCGTGGACTGGTACTGGTCCATAGTCTTTCAGGAACTGGGCCACACAGCAGGAGGTGAGCCGAGGGCAAGCGAGTGAAGCTTCATCTGTATTTACAGCTGCTCCACATCACGGGCATCACCACCTGAGCCCCACCTCCTATCAGATTGGGAGCAGCATTAGATTCTCATAGGAGTATGAATCCTACTATAAACTGCGCACGCAAGGGATCTAGGTTGTACACTCCTTATGAGAATCTAATACTCAATGGTATGAAGTGGAGCTGAGGCAGTGATGCTAGCGCTGGGGAGCAGCTGCAAATACAGATTATCATTAGCAGAGAGGTTTGACTGCACAATAAATGTGATGCACTTGAATCATCCCTAAACCATACCCCAACCCCTGGTCTATGGAAAAATTGTCTTCCATGAAACCTAGCCCTGGTGCCAAAAAGGTTGGGACTGCTGCTATAGTCTCAAATTAATTTTTACTTTCACTGAAAGTAATTATAAAAATATAGAATTTTTATGCAAAAATAAATGTTAATAAAATCCCCACCTGCATTGTTTTCTTCTTAAAGATTAGCGAGAAGTGACCATGGATGAACTGAAAATTATAGAAGGGTTTTTTTTTTTTTTTTGCATGGAGGGTTAAATACAGGATTGTATCCATTAATTATTTATTAGGTGACTGCCAGAAAAGTTGCTGTCATTCACCTGTACATGGCTAAGGAATATTCCAAAATCCAAATAGTGTTTTTCTTCAGCTTTATAACCAATTTCCATTTCTAGGGACTCCATTCCTAGGGAATATCGAGTACTCTGGTCTTTCTTCACCGAAGTTCTTTTGATTTTTTTTCTCATTCACCCATTCATATAGTCATATCCAGGGCTTCTAAAGCTAGAATCTACTCCACCATCAAAATCTTTATTTGGAACATCTCACATTCTGGTCACTACTTCCTATATTTTTACCTCATTTTTCAGTCAATTATACCTACTCTACAGTATTTTGATCTTATGGAAAACTTCAACACATATTCTGAACCATTTTTTAACCACTCATCACTCCAATATTACATTTCTTTCTCTCCCAAACACTACTTTGAACTTCCTCATATGACTTGAGTTGGTCTATGTTTCTCTTCATCTATTTTGTGAAACAATTGGTATATCAGTAAGGGTACAATGGGAGAAGCAGGACCAATATAGGATATATCATATATGCGTGTGTTAGTGTATGTACATACATACGCACAGACATATACATATATACATAGACATGTGATAGATACATGATAAGAGAGAAAGAATGAGATATAAAGAGAGGAAGAATTATTGATTTGCTACAGGAAATCAGCTTAAGAGATTGTAGTGACAGTCTAAGCAAGACCAAACTCCAGGGGGCAAAAACCATCAGCAGGCTGGAACATAGGATGATGAGATGAAGCTATTGTCCACAGGCATTCAAGAAGAGAAGATCACAGCAGGATGGAACTCCATGAGCACAGGCAGAAGTTGTAATTTAATTGTACCTGAAAAATCCTTCATAGGAACATTTAGATAAGTGCCTGATTGAATAACTATGGACTGTGGCCTCACCAAATTGACATATCAAAAAACCCACGGTTACTGTAAAGATTGCTATTATTTATTTTGTAAAAGTTTAATACAGTTTACTTATGAGGTCATTTGTGACTAGAAATTTCTTCCTGACTTTTTTGTTTAATTATAAATCCATTTTATTGAAATAAAAATAGAGATAGTCATATTTTCAATTTATTTTTTTGTAAATTTTATGAATTTGTGACCTCCAAGGAACTGGTTCATTATTATATTGAAGATATCTAATTTAATTTGATAGTGGAATACATTCCTAAATAAATGTGATTATGTTATACATCATTTTAATGCACATTTCTCACTTTATGTTTTTTTGCTAATGACTTATTACTTGCTGTTTATTTTATATTTGTTTTGCATCTATTTTAGACTATGGAAATGCTGTTAGACAAAAGCAATTCAAGCAATTTTCTTACTGGAGTTCAAAATGGGTAGTAAAGGGGCAGAGATAATTTTCAACATCGACAAAGCATTTTGTCCAGGAGCTGCTAATGAATGTACAGTCCAGTGGTGGTTCAAAAAGTTTTGCAAAGGAGATGAAATCCTTGAAGATGTGGAGCGCAGCGGCTGGCCATGGGAAGTTGACAACGATCTATTGAGAGCAATCATCGAAGCTGATCCTCTTACAACTACATTGCTAAATAAATCAATGAGACCATTCTACTGCTTTTTTGGCATTTGAAGCAAATTGGAAAGGTGAAAAACTCAGTAAGTGGGTGCTTCATGAGCTAACTGAAAACCAAAAAATCATCATTTTAAAGTGTTATCGTCTCTTCTTGTATACAACAAAGAACTGTTTCTCTACTGGATTCGATGTGTGGCAAAAGTGAATTTTATACAACTGGTGACAACCAGCTCAGTGGTTGGACTGAAGCTCCAAAGCACTTCCCAAAGCCAAACTCGCACCAAAAAAAGGTCATGGTCACTGTTTGGTGGTCTGTTGCCAGTCTGATCCACTACAGCTTTCTGAATCCCTGAGAAACCATTACATTTAAGTATGCTCAGCAAATCAATGAGACACATCCAAAACTGCAATACCTGCCGCTGGCATTGGTCAACAGAAAGGGCCCAATTCTTCTCCACAACTACGCCCGATGGCAGATTGCACAACCAATGCTTCAAAAGTTGAACGAATTGGTCTGCAAAGTTTTGCCTCATCTGCCATATTCACCTGACCTCTTGCCAACCCACTACCACTTTTTCAATCGTCTCCAATGGAAAACGCTTCCACAACCAGCAGGATGCTTTCCAAGAGTTCCTCGAATCCAGTAGCATGGATGTTTACCCTACAGGAATAAACAAACTATTTCTTGCTGGCAAAAATGTGTTGATTGTAATGGTTCCTATTTTGATTAACAAAAATATGTTTGAGACTAGTTATACTGATTGAAATTTCATGGTCCCAAACTGCAATTGCTTTTGCACCAAACTAATAAATTAAGGGTATCCAAAGTGAGAAAAGAGGAAAAACTATCGCTTTTTGCTGACGATATGATCTCATATCGCAAAAACCCCGAAGACTCCACCAAGAGACTCCTGGGATTTATAAATAAATTCAGCAAAGCCTCAGGTAACAAAATCAATGTACACAAATTGGTATCATTCCTATATACCAATAACAGTCCCAATAACAGTCAAGCTGAGAGTCAAATCAAAGATTTAATACCTTTCACAATAGCTACGAAGAAAACACCTAGCAATATATATATGTAAGGAAGGAGGTGAAAGATCTCTAAAAAGGCTATAGTGACCAAAATAGCATGGTATTGGCACAAAAACAGAGACATAGAATAATGCCTTGTTTTTAAATGATGGCTTGTTTCTTTTTAATTATAGGGATTTTCATTTATCTAGAACTATCAAATGTACCTATACTACATAAACACACTGTAATACCAACCCAGCAAAGACATTTTGTGAGACTAGGTGAATACTTCTAGTACCACAAGTAATTATCTTCCTACGTAATGAATCTCAGCCAGCTGCATTATACCACATTCTATGTCATAATAATGAGGGTCTATATTTTCCTTAATTATTCTGCCACATTTTAAGTCATAGTAAAAATAAAATATTGTATCTATAAATGGGGCTTTTGCATATAGCAAAAAGGATAATTTTAAAAAACAATTTACATACAACTCTCATTGTATATAAGCAGTGTTTTAATTTACAAAATTACAAGTTACCTTCAGCTTTTTCTTATTCCTTATTGTAAAGGTCTCAAGTATTTTCTGATGAACAGCACTTCTTCCAGTGTCTACCTAATGCTCTTTTCTAATATAATGTTAGGGGTATAATATTGTGCAAAATAGTATTTTTAGAGTTACCATTAATGATAATAGTAATTATGGTGATTCAAAATTTAGTTACATAGAATTGTAACTGATGACTGAATTTAAGTGAGAAAAATATTCATAAACTCTATCTTAAAATTAACATGCTTCTTTTTTTGTAACAAAATATGAATCTTTAAAAATATATACTGAATTATATGTTCATTTATTTTCTGTACTATTTCTGTTAAAATAACTTAACACTTTTTTTTTTTTGGAAAACAAATTAAATACTGGCTGGCAACTTTGTGTGCTGTTTTGTTCTAGTGTGAATTAAAACCATTGACTCATAAACTCATGGGAAACTGTGCTTACAATAGAATGCTTGCCAGAAAGATCTGCTATAATTAAGCTTTAAATAATAACAATGACAAAGTAAAATCGTAGGTTCCCTGTGCATATATATACACACATATATGTGTATTTATAAATATATATCTATGCACATACATGGAATTTATGCACACATACATGCATGGAATCTGACATAAAATCTGATTTATATCTATGCCACAATATCAAGTTAAACTGTCTTTGGTAGAAACCTTGCTTTCAAAAGTTGCAATGTTAGGGATGGAGGTTTTATTATAAGAGTTATCAAACTGTTAAATAAAATAAACAAAAATAACATGAAATATTCATAAACAATTTTTAAATATGTATTAACTATGCAAAATTAAACACTCTATACAAAATATGTCAACATGTTCCTTTGGCAGAATTTCTGTTTGTGCTGGGCTTACTAAGTCCACTTAAGTGTGAAGCCATTGGAATTTGGGCTGGAGAAAGTATTCATTCTCCCTGATAAATTTTTATGTAAAAAGAATAAACAAATGTTCTTGGTGGTTCCAGAGAACTTCAGAATCCCTTAAAATTTAACTATCACCTTTTTTTTGATTCAAACATTTCACAATGGCAAAATTCTGTTAGAAGTTTGTTTCCATGGAAACAACTTCTAAGAGAATTGTTCTTCCTATTCCCACAACTCTTATTTTTTACCTTCTCTTATATTTTATAGCTTCATTCCAATATTCTCCACAAAATTCTTCCTGTAAAAGAGACTTCAACCATTTAACATTCTTTAGAGGAGAAAATTCCTGTTTCATTTGATTTACTTCATCAATCAGTTTTGGTAATACTCACTAAAGGGGTTCAGATAAAGTTTTTTAAATTATCTTCAGAAAACAAATGATATTCCACAAAATTATCTTAATATTTCATTGATCACCTTTAAATCTTCATTAATAATTATATAAAACATTCATTGACTGTCTTTCACAGCTCTTTGATCTTTGGTCTGTTTTCCTTGTTTGTTGTTTCCTTTGGTCTGTTTCCTTGTTCCAGACAGCCTTTGAAAGGTTTTTTGAGGGAAAATAGATGTTGGGGACAAAATGAGGTTAATTCACAATTTGATATTTTTGGCCACATAAAAACAATCTTTAAATACGAATATTGCTTGTGGATTCAGGAATGATCTGAGATATAGCTCTAAACCAACTTTGCTTTAAAATGACTATCATAGTAGTAATATGTGTTATAATATTTGGAAAAAGTGATGAAAATATTTCATATTCTCATATTCATTATATTGGAACTAGTTACTTGATGTCTTTATTTGATTTAATTCCTTAATGCTCCAGGGTTCTCAGAACAACAACAACAACAAAAAGTAATCATTTCAATTTGTCTTCACTTTTTGCATCTGTCCTCAATAACATAAACAACATAATCAATCAGTCCTTTCCCTATTTAGATAAGAATTGATTTACTTTTCTTCTTTGGCTTGCAGCACTTACAAGGATTTGTTTTCAAAACAATGAGAAATAGAATAAATGTTAAGAGCTTACTTTGTGTTAGGCTCTATCCTACACTCTTTATACATACTATATAATTTAGTCGACATAGTAAACACATTAATTGTGCACTAATGTTCAATTTCAAAGTTGATAACACTGAGACATAGAACATTTTGTTAATTGTCAAAAGTTACACAACTTGAAATTGGCAGAGCAAGAGGTCATATCACACAATAGGAATCCAATAAGATGTGATTCTCTTAAGCGCTAGACAAGAACACCTCTTTCTTCCCAAAATGTTGCTATATCTTTGATGTTAATCATCTACTAGAAATAAATGGAAGTTTTCTTTCTAATTTATGATTTCAGTTACACTTTTAAGAAAAAAAATGGTGAATCTATATTGGTATTTAAATATTACCCTGAAATTAAGGGTAAGCCAATTCTTTCTTTACTAGAGGTGAAAACTTGATCCTGTAATATCTTATCAAACCAGAAATTCTTAAAAATTTTAAAAAGTAGATCATATCTTTGTTGAAAATTTTGCCTGGCTCAGAAAAACATGGATTTATTCTATCTGATCATGGATTTATAACACCACATTTCACTTGGACTTCAAGTGGCTCCCAGCATTGGGAGTCACTTTTCTATGCCATCTTCCTGGAGACCCAGATGGGGCCACGGGAGACCCCCACCCAGACCCCAAATAAAGACTGTGTGGCACTATTTGGAACCTGAAGGATGGGTAAGACTCGCTTTGTCTAGTCTGGTTTCTTTTCAGTTTTCCTGTCTTCTAAAGTGTCAGATCCTTTCGTTTCATCTCTTTTTTCCAACTCTGTTCTCAAGACTGTCATTCTGAATTAAAGGACATAAACTCACTCCATCCGTCTAACTATGGACACACTTGGACTCAAAGTGAAGATGACATAGGAAAGTGACTCCCAATGTTGGGAGTCACATTCCTGAACACCAAGCGGGTCCTTGGTTTGGCGCAAGAAAGAATTCAGGAGTGAGCCAACAGTATAAAGTGAAAGTGAGATTTATTCAGAATCTATACAAAGTCTACTCTACAGACTGAGCAGAGGCAAGTTCTCCCTGCAGAAGAGAACAGGCTGCCCCCCTGGTTCCTGTTGCCTTTCTATTTAAGCAACAACTTAATTATAGACTAAACAAGGGGAGGAATATTCATGGTAGGGTGGTGTTTCACCATCTTGCTTCTGACCAGTTGGAACTTGCCCTCCCTCCATCCTGTTTTCATCAGGGTAATTTGAAACTTCGTTTTGAGACTTTCTGACTCAGTTAGGCAATCCTGTAACAATGCCCAAAGCAATACCCAAAGCAGTACCTAAAGCAGTACCAACCAGTTCCATGTCTCACTCTCATGGAGATGACATTGCAGTGTTTGCGATAGAAAATAAACAGGGAAACAAGGCAGTAATGTTTTAATTTACTAAGTGCCAATTTACTTCTTGATTTACAAGAAGTAAATCAAGGTAAGGTAATACACTGGTTAAAGAATTGTCCTCTACCCTTGATATTGACACTGAAATAATACTGTTTCAATTGAATAACATTTGGAACTCCCTATGTCAAATTTCAGTCTATACTGTAGATACCAATTTTCTTAATATATTTCTCTGTGGTTCTTATAAGGATTAAGTTAAAAGTGAAATTCAGACATTTCTAATAAGACTTCCCCATACAAGATTAATCCAGTGAATACATTCAGGAGACTTGCATACTAATTAAGTTCACAAAAGAGAAACCTTAAACATATGGTGCCTGTGGCAGATAGAAATAGTACTTAGAAAATCCATGTACTTTCCTTCAATTCTCATCATCTTTTGCAAAGGTTGAGGACATGCAACTAATTCTCCACAATGGAGAACAGAAAAATCACGAATCACTTGTCAGTCAAGACAATTAGAGGCCAATATACCTTCCTCATCTCACTTTCTTAACTGAGGAAGACATGTTAAGATGGTGGTGACTCAACGGTAAAAAGATGGCATAAGAAGATGGAGTGAGCATGGACTCCTAAATTACCAAATAGAGAAGAATTATTTCTTTTTTTTTAATTTCAGCATATTATGGGGGTACAAATGTTAAGGTTGCGTATATTGCCCTTGCCCCACCCCCACCTCGAATCAGAGCTTCAAGCGTGTCCATCCCCCAGATGGTGCACACTGCACTCATTATGTATGTATATGCCCATCCCCTCCTCCGCCCTCCCATCGGCCCGACACCCGATAAATGTTATTCCTACATGTCCACTTAGGTGTTGATCAGTTAATATCAAATTGCTGGTGAGCACATGTGGTGCTTATTTTTCCATTCTTGGGATCCTTCACTTAGTAGAATGGGTTCCAGCTCTATCCAGGAAATCAGTATTTCTAATTTGCTTGGACTTTGCATGAGTGAGAGATAAACTTACATTGTGTTAAGCCACAAAGATTTTGTTTCTATATGTAGTTATTTTTGTTACTGCCTAATGAAGAACGTCTTGGTTGGTTCCAGTTTGGGGCAACTATGAATAAAACTGCTATAAACATTCACAGACAAGTTTTTGTGTAACAATAAGGTTTCAAATCAGTTGGGTATATATTTAGGAGCAAGATTGCTGGATCATATGATAAGACTATGTTTAGCTTTGTTAGAGTATGCCAATCTTTCAAACTAGCTTTACTTTTTTGCCTTCTTATCAGCTATAAATGAGAGTTCCTGTTGCTCCACAAACCTAGCTGGCATTTGATAGTGTACTGTTAGTTTTTTTGGACTTTTGCTGTTTTATTTGATATGTATTGATGTCTCATTGATGTTTTAATGTGAAAATCTCTAAAGACAAATGATATTGCGTATCTTGTCATATGACTATTTGACATCTGCATATCTTCTCTAATGTGATATATTTTAAGAATGTTTGCTTATTTTTAATTTTTTTGTATAGCTGACTTTTAAGTATATTGTATGGTATATAGTGAAGTATATACTTAAGTATATTTTTGTACACAAGTACTTTATCAAATAGTGTGAGATTAGTCATTTTCTAACTTCTGGATTTGATAGAAATAAATTGTGTGCAGGAGCAGAGAGAACAAATTATTAAAATATACCTTAAAAGATACTAGAATAAAACATTAAATCATTAAAAGACAGTAAAATAAAAACAGCCTTTAAATTAAAACGCATACTTTAAGAGCAATTGTTCCATCTGGAGTCAACAGGGAGACTCAGGAAGTCTCACGCGTAGCAAAATGCTGTTTATTTTGAGCATCTGGGTGCAGATGGATGGAGGCTGAAAAGGCATCCAGGAGGGAAAAGAGAAGAGCCTTGAGTTTTATAGAGGGTTTTTCTGGAAGGAGTAAACAAATTCTTTTCAAACAACCTGGAAGGACAAGGAAAGTAAGTTCCCCTCTTGCATTCCATTCCTTTATCTCCCTAGGGAACAACCAGGACAGATAAGAGTAGTCCTTATCAGGAGGGATAAAGAAAGTCAGTCATTCCCTTATCTCCCTAGGGTCTGGCAAAAGCTACATCAAAATAAATAAAATGTTTATAAAATCACAAATGTTGAAATTGTGAAAGATCAAGCCCCTAAAGATCAAAATCCCTCAAGTATAAATCTCTAAAGTTAAAAATCCCTAATCTCTAAATTTGTGAAAATCACAGTCACAGCTTAGTTGCATCATGCTAGGTGGAGCTATTACCTTGTTATTGTCTCTCTTTGGAAATTAAGTATGGTTCAAGGAGTTGACAATGGGTGGACTTGTAGACTTAATTTTAAGTGGCAACTTGACTGGATTTAAAGAATGCCTAGAAACCTTATAAAGCATTATTGTGGGTGTGCCAGTGAGGGTTTTTCCAGAGGAGATTAGTGTGTGGGTCTGAGTGGATC
Organism: Lepilemur ruficaudatus; assembly: GCA_963574885.1. Taxonomy (NCBI): domain Eukaryota; kingdom Metazoa; phylum Chordata; class Mammalia; order Primates; family Lepilemuridae; genus Lepilemur; species Lepilemur ruficaudatus. Next base: position 1,888 of record CAUYRT010031770.1, on the reverse strand, counting down.
AGGTGGGGAAGATCTGCCTTCCATGTTGGTGAGCATCACCCAGTTGGAGAGAACAAATATGGAAGGATAATTGGTCTGTCTCTGAGAGCTAGGAAAGACTTTTCTTCTTCTGCCTTGTACATCAGAACTCTAGGCTCACCAGCCTTTGGACTCCAGGATTTATACCAGTCAACCTCCAGGTCCTGGGGTGTTTGCCTGAGCCAAGCTACCAGCATCCCAGGGTCTCCAGCTTGCAGACAGCCTGTCATGTGACTTCTCGGCTACCAAAATTGTGTAAGCCAATTTCCCTAATAAATCCTCTCTCATATATCTATATACAAATTCTATTGATTCTGTCTTTCTAGAGGGCCCTAATACAGATTTGGTATTGGGGAAGCCAAATGCCATTCTTTCTTACTATATTTCTTATAGCACAACAAAAAAGATCTGTGAAATTGTTTCCTCACACATAGGCTGTTGTAAGTTAAATGTGCAAGACTACTTAATAGTGAAAGATAAATGTTAAAAGCTAATTATTACTAGTGCTAAGAAAGGAAAAAATTGCTTAATTGTGACAGTAGAGCAATAACCACACTTTCAAATGAACAGCATATCCGTAAAAATTTTGAGGACCACAATGACTCTCCAAATACAAGTGAAGCAAGTGCTTCAAAGATCATAGATGTGAAAATGCAGGCAAAAAAAAAAAAAATCCCTCACCTGCCAAATTGTTCAATGGTGTATGACTTCTTCACACATGGCACCATGCTTGCCTTCCAAGAACACTCTTCATCAGAGAATAAAAAGAATTCGACAAGCTCAGTGACCTTCTGAAACAAAGGCACTTGCTGATATTGAGGTTCCTCCAGTTACAGAACACATTAAATGGTGAAGTATTCTTGACTAGGGATATTACTGTCAAAGAGGGTAGACTTCTTATGAAATCTAACATAAAAAAACTAGAACATGCCTCGCTTTGACTAATGGGTAGCTCTTTCAAAATGGTCTCCACTGTTTTTTAATCAACAATGTACAATTCATGCCCCTGGTGGATTCAAAATTTCTAGAACTTACCTGATCATTTATGTTTTAAGACTGGAAAAAAATGAACCACTTTATAAACATTTATTTGAAGATTTGGTGAACTTTGCAGAAGAAAATGGATTTTAATGGAATCCCCAAATTATAATAATGGATTTGGAATTAGGTGCAATCGAGGCTTTCAAAAGTAAATTTCAAGGTATTACTAATAAAGTATGTTTTTTCCATTCAGTGCAATGTATTTGGTGGAAAATTATGATAAGTGGATTGCTCACACAATATAGTAATGATGAAAACTTCAGTTTAAAAATGCATTAATTTTGCTGTTGTGTGGAAGCTTAAAAAAATGCATCATTTGCCTGAATTGGCATTCCTTCCAACTGATGACATTTCAGGAGCTTTGCATTAATTACAGCCACATTTGCCTGAGGAAGCCAGCAAAGTTACCAACTGGTTCAAAAATAATTATGTGCATGATAGGATAAGAAGACACTTAAAACAGTGATGTTGCTGTTTGATTACCAATATTATTTCTGCCAAGTCTGTGGTCCATGTGAAATGGATTTCTGCATACTCAAAACAACATAGAAGCATGGCACAGAGGAAGGGAAAATTTAACAGAGAAGGCTCATGATGAAGTATATCAAAACACAGAAGAATTTCAGAAAGAGCAGTGCCTTGCAGAAAATGAATGTGAATGAATTCCCCAAGGAAAGCAGTGTCCTAATTTTTTTTTTAAAGTAGCTATTCATCTTGAAGCAAAACTTCAAAATATAGTTAATGATCGTGAAAATCAGCCGCCTCTTAGAAACCATCTCTGTTCAATTGCTCATAATCTGTAACTATAGTGTATTTTTTCACATGTTGA